>VXBX01007361.1:824-14336 GCA_013400415.1 Scytalopus superciliaris
CCTTCCCTTCCTTATAAAAATATAGAATAATTAAGGTTTGATAAGCCCTCTGAAATCATTGAGTCCAGCTGTCCCCCCAGCCCTGCCAAGGTCACCACGTCCCCAAGTGCCACATCCACAGGTCTTCCGAACACTTCCAGGGATGAGAGTTCCATCCCTTCCCCGTCCCAAACCACGTAGGGGTGATAAGCACGTATCAAACACGATAACAGGGCTTTGGATGAGCACAATTAATGACTTTGGAGGGCGTTTTCACACTTCAGCACCAACCTGGATGTGACTCCAGGCAGCAGAGCTCTTCCTTCTGCCACGGATGGAGGTGCACAAAGAATGGAAACCATGGAGCATTCCCTTAGGGAATCTCACCGTGAGTCCCACTCTCCCCACAGAGTAAAACATCTCTACCTCAGTCAGGATGAAAGAAACCCCCCAAAAACCCCCCAAAACCCCACGCCCAAAGCAAATCAACAACCAGCTTCCAGGCTGGAAAGCTCTGCATTTTCATAAGAAAGCCTCGTGCTCCTCCTGATTCCTGGGGATTCTATTTGCAGCCTTTGCCATGCTGTGGGAAATAAGCTGTTCCATTTTAATTGGGAGAATTGCAGAAAGAACTTGTTGAAATGCATTTTGGGCCCACCCAGAGCAAAACCCGAAGAATAGGACGGAATTAAAAATGCAGCGTTGCCCCTTCCCCTCCTTTCAAATCCGGGGAAAAAAATACAATTTCCGGATGCACAGTGATAGGATATTATTTTTTTCCCTTCTCAGAGGAAAGGTTTCAGCTTGTTGCTTCCCTTCCCTCATTTTAATTGTAGAGCAATCACCGCATTTTTGCTAAATTTTGAAACGGAGCAGCACTGGAAAATGGAAAAATCAAACCGTTCCACGTGACAAAATTATTACAATTGAACCGCTGCGGCTGTTTCAGAATAATTTATAAAACCAGCCCAAAAAAAAAAAAAATTAAAATAAGGGAAAAAAAAATATCCTGTAAGTGGCTTTTGATCAAATGACTGGCAATGAGAGTCACTCAAGCCAAATCAACATTTTCCAGCATAATCAGCTATTTGACCAAAGCTCATTCCAAGCGCTGGAGTGGCCCCTCTGCTTCCCTATCAAGGCGACAAGAAAGAACGTGCCCAGCTGGGTGTGCTGTTAATGGGTCAATTTGCTGCTCGTTTTCTATTCTCATACGGTGTGGGGGACGAGCTTGTCCCTGATAACCGGGATTCCCGCAGGGACAGCGGATTCCCGCCGGCTTTATTGCCCCGAACTCGCCTTTGCCTCCTGTTGTTCCAGGAAATCTTCCTGAGCTCGGCTTGCCTGAGTTTGTGTTCTCACAGCGGGGGTGGTGGGGTTGGGACATCAAGGCTGGAGGTCCCAATCTCCCAACGGACCTCATCCATCCAAAGCTTTCCAGGGAATCGGCTCCTTCCTTCCTCCAAGATTTTCCATGCGATTGGCTCCTTCCTTCAAGGAGAGGATGATATAGCTGAGGGTGGGTAATTTTCATGGAAAGGGGTGGAAAAGAACACCAAAGATGGACCTGGAATGGGTGAGATGCAGCCCAGAGGGAGGGCTGGTGGGACAAAGTGGTGCAGAGCACTTTTCTTGAATGGGGTATCAGGGATGAGAGTCCCAACCTCTCAACCAACCTCATCTGTGACCCATCACGCTGCAGCATCCAAGGCTTTCCATGGAATCGGCTCCTTCCTTCAAAGAGAGGATGATATGGGTATTTTTCATGGAAAAGAGTAGAAAAGTACACCAAAGATGGACCTGGGGATGGGTGAGATGAAGCCCAGAGGGAGGGGTGGTGGGGCAGAGTGGTGCAGAGTTCTTTGAATGAGGCATCAAGACTGAAGGTACCCAATCTCTCACCAGCCTCATCTGTGCCCCATCATGCTGCAGCATCCAAGGCTTTCCATGGAATCAGCTCCTTCCTTCCTTCCTCCAACATTTTCCATGCACTTGGCCCCTTCCCTCAAGGAGAGGATGATAAAGTTGGGGCTGTGGGTAATTTTCATGGAGAAGGGTGGAAAAGAACACCAAAGATGGACCTGCGAGCTGGTGGGGCAGAGTGGTGTAAAGGACTTTCTTTGAATGAGGCATCAAGGCTGAAGGTCCCAACTTCTCACCAACCTCGTCTGTGCCCCATCATGCTGCAGCATCCAAGGCTTTCCATGGAATCAGCTCCTTCCTTCCTTCCTCCAACATTTTCCATGCACTTGGCCCCTTCCCTCAAGGAGAGGATGATACAGTTGGGGCTGTGGGTAATTTTCATGGAAAGGGGTGGAAAAGAACCCCGCGGATGGACCTGGGGACGGGTGAGGTGCATTCCAGAGGGAGGAATGGTGGGGCAGAGTGGGATCGGGCATGAGCAGCTCCTGCCTTGAGCCTCCCAGCAGAGCCCACCCCGAGCAGGCAGCAAACGAGCTCGTTTGTCAACAGGCAGGAGCCTTTGATTGCCCGCATCCCTCCAGGAAGATAAAATGGGTAAAGTAATGGGTATTTACTCTTCTCCGCTTGTGTACACAACAGAATCGTGTTTCCTTTGATGGGAGCTCTGTCCTAATTGCCGTCATTAACAAAGCCAGCCTCTAAGCTCAAACACGTCTCTCTCTTCCCTCGGTGTGTGACGAGCCGCCTTTCTGGTCCGCGCTCCCAAATGCCCCTCCCCGTCCTTTGACACGATCTGAGCCACGGTGTGTTTTACCCTCCCAAAAAGCTTTCCTGGCACCCCCCCCCACCCCCTCGGAGCCTTCCCGGAGCCGGGAGCTTTCGCAGCTCCGCGGGATCCAAGAGATCCTGGTGGCGTCGCGTTAATGGATCCAATTCCGTGCGCTCATCAAAGCAGTCGGTGTGTCGTGTGAGCAGCATATGCCACGGCAGATGGCACGGACTCAATTCCAGCCCAGCGAAATCGCTCATCTGCTCTCCCCTGCTTTGGATAGACCGGGAATGCTGCGGGAAAGAGCTCTGAGATGGAGCAATGAGAGAAAATTAGGAGCGTCTCCATCATCTGTGAAGAGGGGCTGGAGCGTGTCCAGGGAAGGGGCTGGAGCAGCAGGAGGGGCTGAGGGAGCTGGGGGGGCTCAGGCTGGAGGAAAGGAGGCTCAGGGGGGACCTTCTGGCTCTGGAACTCCCTGCCAGATCCAGGGATGGGTCGGGCTCTGCTCCCAGGGAACAGGGACAGGAGGGGAGGGAACGGCCTCAGGCTGGGACAGGACAGGGGGGATAGTGGGGAAAATTTCTGCCTGGAAAGGGTGGTCGGGCACTGGAAAGGGCTGCCCAGGGAGGTGGTGGAATCACCACCAAGGAAGGACTGGCCATGGCACTCAGTGCCCTGGGCTGGGGGACAAGAAGGACACTCAGGTGTGCAAAGTTTTCCTCTAATTCCACTTGGTCCTTCTTCACTCACATCCTGCAGGGAATTGCTGCACCTCTTTTCTCACCAGCTGGTGGATCCACGTGTCATCTGGGACAGGAGCAAGGATCTTGCTCCCATATCAAAACCCGGAGGAGAACAAAACAGAACCCTTGAGTGAGGTCTGAAGACAAACTTCCCTCGGGTTCCTGAGCTTTGGAGAGCAGATCATTAACATTCCCCACCATCCCGGGGCAGGATCTGGGCCGTGATCAGACAAGAGTTCAGTGCCTCCAATTTACAATGCAATTACATTTTAATAAGCTGTGACCCCTGAGGACCTGCCACCTGCCAGCTGAGATCCAGCACTGACCTAATCCCCACCAGGGATGGATGTGCTGCAGCTGAGGAGGTGACAGGGGAGGAAAATCCATGGGGATTGTCCAACCAGACCCTTCCTGCCTGACCTCAGCAAAACCAACCTTCCTCTTCCCCTTCCCTTTCCCCTTCCCCTTTCCTTTCCCTGCCTCAGTTTCCCTTTATGTCTCATTTCTGGCCTCGGGAAGGTGCTGCAGAGCCTTAGAAAGCCCTTTGGCTCCACTCCCAGCTGCCTGGCAGGGCAATAAAACCCTTTGAGATAAGAGGAAAGGGAGAAACCCCAAAATTTGATGTCCCCTTGTCTCTGCCTGCACCGAGCGCAGCCCCCAAGAGCTTCACTGGCTGCAACACAAAGACCAACCCCGGCTGCAAGCACTAAAATATAAATAAGAAATCATCTGTAATCCCCGGTGACAAATTCCAGAGAGGGTCAAATTCCTTTATGAGGATGAAATGAGAGGTTTTATGATAACACTGCCTTATTATACCCCGCTCCCTGTGGTGTCTTGTGCATCCTAAGAACCAATTTACTGTGTAACTCTCTCTCTCTCCGGCAACATCAGGAGCAAAACAACTTCTAAATATCTTTTCACAGCCAGAACTGGTGGGTTTTTTTGGGGGGGAACCTTTGCCAGTGGCATTTAGGGACCTAATCCTTGCAGAAAGGCTGAAACACCTAAGCATTCCTGAGGAGGTGAGTGGGATTTTGTGGTCTTTTCCTGGGAATAAAGGCTGAATGGCTCATTTTCTTTCTGATGGAAAAGGGCACAGAGATGCCTGAACGTTCTGACTCCAACAAGGATTAGGGTAAGTGACTTCCAGCAGCAGAAGTGAAGAGTCTCTGGCTTAAAGGGAGAGAGCCAATTGCTCTTGCAAGGGGATGATCACCTGGAGAGAACCCTCCCATACCTTTTTCTGGCAATATAATTGATTTTTTTGCTATTTGGGGTGATTTTCTTTCTTAAATGAGGTACTTTATCCATTCCTTGAGACAGGAGTTAATGTCACTTGGCAGAATAACAGAGGAGTGTGATCTGGGCACTGTACTTGGTCAGACACTGGAACAGCCTTCCTAGAGAAGTGGTTGATAACCCAAACCTGTCAGTGTTTAAGAAGCATTTGGACATTGTCCTTAAGAGCATGATTTAGCTTCTGGTCAGTGCTCAAGTGGTCAGGCAGTGAGACGAGGGTCATTGTAAGTACCTTCCAACTGAAAATCTCTCCTCTCCTTCTCCTTCTCCTTCTCCTTCTCCTTCTCCTTCTCCTTCTCCTTCTCCTTCTCCTTCTCCTTCTCCTTCTCCTTCTCCTTCTCCTTCTCCTTCTCCTTCTCCTTCTCCTTCTCCTTCTCCTTCTCCTTCTCCTTCTCCTTCTCCTTCTCCTTCTCCTTCTCCTTCTCCTTCTCCTTCTCCTTCTCCTTCTCCTTCTCCTTCTCCTTCTCCTTCTCCTTCTCCTTCTCCTTCTCCTTCTCCTTCTCCTTCTCCTTCTCCTTCTCCTTCTCCTTCTCCTTCTCCTTCTCCTTCTCCTTCTCCTTCTCCTTCTCCTTCTCCTTCTCCTTCTCCTTCTCCTTCTCCTTCTCCTTCTCCTTCTCCTTCTCCTTCTCCTTCTCCTTCTCCTTCTCCTTCTCCTTCTCCTTCTCCTTCTCCTTCTCCTTCTCCTTCTCCTTCTCCTTCTCCTTCTCCTTCTCCTTCTCCTTCTCCTTCTCCTTCTCCTTCTCCTTCTCCTTCTCCTTCTCCTTCTCCTTCTCCTTCTCCTTCTCCTTCTCCTTCTCCTTCTCCTTCTCCTTCTCCTTCTCCTTCTCCTTCTCCTTCTCCTTCTCCTTCTCCTTCTCCTTCTCCTTCTCCTTCTCCTTCTCCTTCTCCTTCTCCTTCTCCTTCTCCTTCTCCTTCTCCTTCTCCTTCTCCTTCTCCTTCTCCTCTCCCTTTTCCTCTCCCTTTTCCTCTCCCTTTTCCTTTATTTATTTATCTCCCCTTTTCCTTCATTTCTTTGTCCTATATCCCTTTTCCCTTCCCTGTGGTGCTCTCAGCCTCCTCATTCTTCCCTTTCTTCCTCCTTTTCTTATTCAAGCCTTCAAAACCACCTTTGGCAGAGAGGATGGGGAGAGGGGAGACAATCCCAAGGAAACTTCCTTCTTCTTTATTTCCAAGCTTGTTCAGAACAGAGGCAGGGGTGGGGAGAGAGAAGAACCAGAGGGCATTAAAAACCCTGGAAATATGTTCCTGCTGCTTCCCAGAATGTCAGGGGAGCCTTATCTGGCCTTGCACACAAGGAAAGAGAACTTGAGCCTTGTGAAGTGTAATAAGGAACACGGAGCCTAATGGAAAAATCATTTGCTTGTGGCATTTAATTAAATATGTAAATTTATGAACGGCCCTGAAATCATCAAATTAAAAGGCAGAGCTGTCATGAATTTTGATTTTATTTCCTCCATGGGCTTCCCCTCCATCATCCCCCATTCTCTTTGCCTTGAATCAAAGAGGTGGCACGTGGGGATGGCCGAGTTGCTGCCAGGCTTGTCCTCAGGGTTTCCCCAAGTGGGACACACACGAGGTGTTTTTATTCCCTGCACATCCACTTGTTGATCCAAGGAAATGGCAGATGGATTTGTGCCTTTTTGCTGCAGGAGAACGTGGAGATGAGTTCTCACCTGGAGAACTGGAGCTTGGGGTGATGACACCACATCCCTGCAGATCTGATAGAACTTCCAATTTCCATGGAAACTGGCCATCCACAAACCCACCTGCCCCTGGAGGGCTGGAATTGCCTCATGCCCTCTGCTATTCCTTGGGGACATCGTGGCCACCTCAGCTCTCCCCTTGGGCACAGCCCCCAGCATGGTCACAGAGAAGAAAACCCTGCAGGGGTGGGGGGGGCTTCAGTCCCTGGATATGCTCCAAAATCTACCTGGAATTTTTCCCAGACTCAGGGATTTGGGCCACTGGGACAAGGAGGGGACTGTGCTCTGCTGAGAACCCACCTGGAGTGCTGTGTCCAGCTCCTAAGGGCAGGATGGACATGGACCTGTTGGATTGAGACCAGAGGAAGGCACAAAGATGATCAGAGGGTTGGAGCAGCTCTCCTGTGAGGAGAGGCTGCAAGAGAGCTGGGGTTCTCCAGCCTGGAGAAGGGAAGGCCCTGGGGAGACCTTCCAGCACCTAAAGGGGGCTTCTTAAAGGATAAGGACAGATGAACTGGATCTGTAGCAGCAGGACAAAGGTGATGATTTTCAACTACAGGAGGGCAGGTTCACACCAGGAAGGCACGAGGGTGGTGCCACACTGGATGGGTTGTCCACACTCCAATCCATGGAAACATTGAAGGCTGGGTTGGATGAGACTCTGAGCAACCTGCTCCAGCTGAAGGTGTCCCTGCTCACTGCTGGGTGCTTGGTCAAGATGACCTTCAAAGGTCCCTCCCAACCCAACCCAACCCATGCCATGGTGCTGTTTTGCCCTTCACCAGAAGGCAGGTGCAGGACACCAGTTTGATAGTTTAGTTTCCTGGGGGCTTGGCGTGTATTGGAACATCTCTATTGCCACAGAGAAGAGGAACGTGATGCCAAGCATTTTATGCACAGAAAAAGGGGATATTTTACAATCTGAATAAAAGCCAAGGCTGAGAAATGGGCAAAAACACTCAGTGCTGCTCAGGTGTGAGCAGCTCTGCTATTGATGGGATGACCCCAAAAGCTCATCACTGGCCACCTTCCAAAGTGCCACCACGCCCTTCAGGTGCCCAGGGGGTGACTTGGTCAGACCCAGGCTACTCATTTGGCCCTTTTGACTTGTTCTTGACCTGTTGAAGGTGGAGCTGCCCCACCTTCCCATGCCCAGCTGAGCTTTTGGGTTTGATAGTTGGGCTTAGGGTGAGCAGTTCCTGCTGGTCCTTCCACCCTTGTGCAACCCCGGCTGGTGCAGAGCACCAAAGGCTCTTTCTCAGGCCAAACTTCACGAGAACCTGTCTTTACCTCTGACCTGTCACCTGCCAACCTGCCATGGGTGTTCAGGTGACAGAGCAGAATTGATTTTACTCAGTTCACCATGGGGAGTTCACCATGTCCCAAATGACCCACACGGGCAGCAGAGCCCCATGGCAGCCAAAAATGTTCCAGAGGAGGGAATAACATGGAAAAGAAAAAAAAAACAGGGTAAGAGAAGGTGGATTTAGTGAGGAAAAGGCCAATCTGGGGATGTTTGTAGAAGCCAGTACTGAGAGTGAAGTTGTGTCCATCAGTACATGGCCATGGCTTTGTCCAGCACAGCAACCTTGATTTTTTGTGACTTCCAGCTCTCAGTGCCTGGAAGGTGGACTTGTCCCCCCAAACATCCTCTGTCACCACAGCAGTGCCTCCTCTGCAGGGGGATTGTGAGGAAAATCCTGAGATCTGAGTGAGTTTCTTTTAAAATCCCACAATATTTCATTACATGCTTTGGGTTTTTTTCATGACTCCGAGACATCTCTACAAGTCCGTCAGCATTTCCACCTCTGGGGTGCAACGACCAACCCACAGCAGGGGTGAGTGTACAAGATCCATCCTGAGTGAAATTGAGCCCATTGTTTGCCTGGGTGTTTAGAAAAGCTGCACTTCTCTTCCTTCCTTCCTGGGCTGCTTTGGATGTGGAGTGAACAGATCCTGGGATGCAAAATCCATCTGGATTTGTCCGTGACAGCTGAGACATGAAGGGAGCACAACCCTTGGGGTATGGGATGCACTTGGCTTTCCACATCCAGAGACTCCCCAGGCACAGCACTGATTATCTCTTGGGTTTATTTCTCCACCTGCCTGGAGAAGGGAACAGGAGAGTGTCCTGTGACGTGCAGGGACACATTTATCCCGTGGAGAGGCTGCTCTGATACCCTCAGTGTGAAGGGGTGTCCTTCCATAGGGCTCGTGCCCATCACCGGTTCCCCAGGGAGATCAGGGACAGGGCCAGCTGTGCAAATGAAATTAAGAGACTTAATAACATTTTAATGGCTCCTCTTAGCGTTGAGGGGTGGATTTTCCCCCCCATGTTGCTTTGCCTTTGATGGTGATAAATGGAGGGGATGTCATTTGCTTGTACAGCTGCGAGCCTTTGGAGAAGGTGGGCAGGATGAGGGAGATTGTTTATCGGGAATAAACCAGGAATATGTCGGTGTGCTGGTTCCTGAGGAGCTTTAATCAGCTAATAATCTCATCTGTCAGCCTGTCTCTGCAAAGCCCGACACGGAGCTCTTGGGGTTGTTGGTGGAGAAGACAAACCTGGGCTCATCAACATCTGCCATGTGGGGGATTGTCCACCCAAGGCCTTTACCTTCATATGGTCTTGATCTCCAAGAAGGGCTGTTGAGGCTGCAGGGGATGGGTGAGGAGCAGAGCTTGCCATCAGCCTGTGGGGCAAGAGCAGAGAAGGTCCAAGCTGATCAGAGTAGGCTGGAGCAGCTCTGCTGGGAGAAAAGGCTGGGAGGGTTGGGATTGTTCAGCCTGGAGAAGAGAAGCTTTGGGGTGACCTGATGGTGGCCTTCCAGCACCTGAAAGGAGCTACAGGAAACACAGAGGAGACTACTTACAGGAGCCTGGAGTGGCAGGACAAAGGGAATGGCTTCCTGAGGGTGGGGATAGATAGATATTGGGAAGGAATTGGTGGCTGGGAGGGTGGGCAGGCCCTGGCCCAGGTTGGGCAGAGAAGCTGTGGCTGCCCCTGGATCCCTGGCAGTGTCCAAGGGCAGGTTGGACGGGGCTTGGAGCCCCCTGGGCTGGTGGGAGGTGTCCCTGCCCATGGCACTGGGTGGGATGAGATGATCTTCCAACAGAAATAATTCCATGATTCCTTTTTCTACAGGACAGCCAACATCCACTGCCCAGAGCTGCAATGTCTCTGAGGTTTAGACTGAATATTAGGCAAAATTCCTTCTTGGAAAGGGCTGTCTAGCCCTGGCACAGCTGCCCAGGGCAGGGGGGGAGTGCCCATCCCTGGAGGGGTTTAAAAGCCCTGTGGATGTGGCACTTGGGGACATGGGGCAGTGGTGGCCTTGGCGGTGCTGGGGGAACAGTTGGAGTTGATCTCAGAGGGTTTTTCCAACCTAAATAATTCTGTCATTCTGAGGTTCCAAGCTTCTCCAGGCAGTGCCTTCCTGTGGTGGCTGGTGGTTGGTGGCCCATCCCGTCCTGTCCCATAGAAGCACTTTTAGGAACCCCGAAGACTCTCACCGTGCTCCTGATGGAACGTTGCCATGGAAGATGCACTTTTTCCTGCCTTTCTGTTGGTGAGCACAGACTCTCAGAAGGGTTGAATTCACCAGTGACATATCCAGAGGCTTTCATGCTCCATCAGCTCTGTTATCACCTTCTGGATATCGGGATGACAGTGCTCAGTGCTGGCTGTCTGGGTTAGGATGAATCAAGAGTTTCATCCGGTCATCTTGTTTATTATGGTTTTCCCCCTCACCAAGATGTTCTTTTCCCTGTGGAAGAGGAAAAGTGGGCTGAGCTGGCAAAGGACAGTGGACACAGGGAAATTCCTGGCTGTGTCTTCTCCCTCCTGCATCGCCCTGGGCAGACAAACCCACAGCTCTCAGGGTTGAGCTTCTGCCCTTTCCCACCAGGACACCTGAGGTCACGTACCTGCATAGGCCAGAGCAGGAGCTGCAGCTTTGCTGAGCTCTCCCTCCTCTTTGGGCCAGAAAGCACATCAGGAGGGACTGTCCATCTCCTCATCTTCCTGGCTGGGCCAGAAAGCAGGGAAATATTCCCAGCATCCTCAGGAATCTGGGCTAAACACGGTGAAAACAACACGAGAAGGGACTCCAGGTCTTCCTACCCTTCAAGGAACGGAGCAGATGAAGGTGACAGTGACCCACACCCTGGGACACACCATGTCCGTACCGAGCTTGGCCACTCCAGACACAGCAGCCAAGGATTTGGGGAGGTTTGAAGGCAGAAAGTGCTGGATCTGTGTAATCTATGGTTATGTTCCTGTTCAACTGCCCTGGAGGGAATTCTGCACCTCCCAGTGGAGCTCTCTGGAGGTGACATCCCTGGACATGCTGGAGGTGACATCCCTGGGAGAACACGGACATGCTGGAGGTGTTGACCAGCTGAATGAAGCAGGATCTGACTGAGTGCAGCAGGAATTATCATGGGAAGGCCTGGCAGCATCATGAGCACACCTCTCTCTTTAATAAATCAGCTTTATTACTTCTTGGAAATCTGTCATGACTAAAAAATATCCAGTCTCAGGAAAACGTTTGCTTTGGCAGCACAGAACTGGAGTTAGAGGGATCATCCTGGACCACCATCCAGGGAGGCAAAAGCCAAGGCACAGCAGACAAGGGGGGAGAGGTTGGGTGCTTTAATTTGTGGGTGCAGTCAGGCAAAAACCTCTGGCACAGCCATGCACACAGACACAGAACACACCCCAAATGCCTCCAAACTTTTCCCATTTCCTCATCAGAGCAAAGGAACGAAACGAGTGCCAAGGATTTTCCCACCCCAGAACCAACCAAGCTGTTCAGAGCAGAACCCCAAACACCACCCTCAAATATCAGCTCTGAGACACTCTGCCAGGCAAATATTCCCAAAGCTCCCAGGGATGGCAGGAAGAGGGTTTTTTGAGGCAGGGACATCACAGGAGTGGTCCTTGCCCCAGGCAGTTCCAGCTGAGGAGAGCAGGGCACAGCCAGGAGGTCTCGGGGCATCTCTGCTCCTGGAGGACAGCAAAGTTTGATGAACACATTGAATTCCTCTCCCTAACCCAGCCCAGGCCCTCCCAGCTGAACTAAATTCCGTATCTCAGGTTTGCAACTCGACCATCAGGCTGCAAACACTTTCTCTGTCCTTTATATAACACCAACCCCCCACAACTACACACGTTTCCCTCCGTGGAGCTCTCAGAGAGTCGATGTCATCCCTTATTGTATCCAAATAAAACATTTTAATCCTTTTTATCCCCCCCCTGCTCAGTTCCCTTTCTTTCCAGAGCTCTTGCTGGTTCAGTTTGTTTGGAGAATTCCTGGCTGGTGCCATCAGGGGGAAATGACACTGCTCAATCCCATGAATTCAGTGCACAGGGATATTCCTGGCAGGACAGGCTTTGTCTGACTCTGGATTTCTCCATGTTCAGCCCAGGAGTCGGATCACAGCATTCCTGTACATTCCCACTTTGCTGCTGTTGGATGTCTCTCCTCCCTCTGGGAAGCCCCAACACCCAAGGGTGTGTTCCCAGAGTGACTCTGGGGGATGTGCTGGTGGGAAGCTGAGGAAATGCCCGGGATTTTGACTCCCTCTCTCTGGGGCAGCGTGTCCTGTCAAATAGGGCAAAACCACCTTGGAGGAACACAAGGATGTTCCAACCAGGATCCACCTCAGTCTGGAGGAAACTGAGGATAAATCCAGGCTTATCCCCAGGCTCAGATAAGCTGAAGAGGCCTCTTAGTCCAGGCTTGGTCCAGGGTGCCAGTTCAGCAGTGCTGTCCCATGTGCCTGCCAGGTGTGACCCCCAAAGTTCCTCTGCACCAAATCCTTCCCATCCACAGCCTGTTTGACTTGGATTTCTCTTTATCCCATTCCCATCAAGTCCCTTCTCCTTCTGCTTTGGCTCCTGCAGCAGAGATGCTGAGTCCAGGAATGAGGGGGGGCAGGAGGGGGTGGGAAGGATGAGAGGAAAGGCAGGGTCTGGGGGGCACCAAAGCACCTCAGGGAGGTGGGATTGGGAATATTTGGGAAAACAGCCTCTGGCAGAGCGCTCCCATCTTCAGGGGTGCACAGAGGGGGTGGCTGAGGAGGAGGATGGATGGTGGGACCGAAGAAACCACTGCTTTGGTGTGACCCTCCTCTCAGAACCTCTACCAGGCCCTTAAGCCAGCCTTTGGAATGATCTCCTGTGAAAACAACCAAGCTGGGACAAATTCTTCCCTCCTTCTGCTCTTTTCCCAATGCTGCCAGGGCTGGGCTGGGGCCCCAGGCTCTTCCCAAAAGGAGAAGCTGAGCTGCTGGGAACAAGGCTGGCTCTGTCCTAGCTAAGCTAAGCTTAAGGGCTATAAATGTTATAGCTGCTCCCCTGAGAGTTTTGGGAAACTGAATTTATCCTCTGGGAATTAAGGCAATAAAGGATAAAAAGCTCAGCAGGTTCCCAATTGCTGAGGGTGCATCCACTCTGCTTCCAAACCCACTCATGAACTTCCCTGTCTTCCCTAATTTTGGAACATGAACTACACTGGGATGGGGGGAAAAAAAAGTCACCTGTTTTTTTTTTTAATGTTTCTCTCTCTTGCAGCAAAGAGAAGGTGGCAGAGTTTCTAATTCTGAAGCTGTCAGCTCGTTTGTTCCTGTGGCAGCTGGAGCAAAGCGAAGTGACAAGGATCTGGGAATCGCTGTGGCTGAAAGCTGTGCCTGAGCCAGCACTTTTTATCTGCCTTAATAATATTTTTAATTGGCTGGGTTTTATTAGAGGAAGGGAGAGAAAAAAAAAATCCAAAAGGTTGAAAATCATGTCTGGAGGTTTTAACTCTGTCGAGTCTCAGGCAATCCTTCAAAATGTTGGGGTTTTTGTTTTAATCCAGTGTCACAATTTTTGCTTTTCTTTCTTAAGTGGAGTTGTCTGGTGAAATCAGGGTTTGTTTCCAGCAGGGCTCACGAGCTCTTGGGGTTATCGTTGTTGCTGCTCAGGCAGGACCACATCAAAGTGCTTGTTTGGGAAGGAGGAACCCACTTTTCATCATTCCCCATGGCTGGAAATGGTCACCAGTCCTGGGATCCCACCAGTTTGGGGAAGGGGAAGGGGAAGGGGAAG
>VXBX01007361.1:14390-49109 GCA_013400415.1 Scytalopus superciliaris
TGGGTGAGACTGGCAGGGTTCACCCTTCCAACTCCCTTCCAACTCCCTGCCCTGCTTTTCAGCAACCTGCTCGTGTCAGGCCAGGTCAGTTCAAAGCCCCTGAACTGAGCAGGAGTCCCAGCTCACAGTCCTGGAACTGTTTCGTCACACAGGGAATGGGACCAGCGCTTCCCAAGGTGGGTCAGGGAGCAGCGGGAATCAAAGGGAGCCGAGCCGGTGGGAAGCCTGGCAGGCACAAAATCCTGCCTTTGAGGAGTATTTTAGGACTTCAAGGATTCCCAGTGTGCTTAGCAACAGAGCAGTCTTTGCTCCCAAAGCTGAGGACTCACCCCGCCTGCTACACACAAGGTGGAAGGGTGACCTTATCCCTGCCTGACATGTAACAATCCCAGAGGTGTCTTCTCTCCCCAGACCCCGAATTGCACCTAATACTGAAAAAAACAGAATGGGCAGAGTAAATTACTGGGGGTGGCTGAAAGTTTTGTGGAGCCCAACCACTGGAAAGGGCTGTGGAGAGCCCACACCCAAAGCAAGAGGATCTTTTAATCACATATCCCAGGGGATGATGATGAGCTTTGCAACCCTCTTCCTCCCTTCTCTTCCCTGGTGGGAGTCCCCACTGCAAAGGTCACCCGTAGCCTGTCCCAGGGGTGCTGCAGGCAGGGAGGTCCTGGCCTTGCTGGGCCACTGGACAGGCTTTGCCTGGGCAAACCCAACATCTCAAGAGCTGACTGAGGCTTTGCTGGCAACCAGCAGGCTCGGAGCGTGTGGGTGACACTTTGCAGACTCTTTTTTGGAGCTGTTCATTTGTCCTCACCTAAAATACTTAATTCTTCTTTTGAGGGAGCTGAAAAGCCTTGAGAGTTGGATGGAGAACCTGGTGGAGTGAAAGGTGTCCCTGCTTGTGGCAGGGGGTTGGAACTGGATGATCTTTAATGTCCCAACCCAACCCAAACCACCCTGTGACTGTTTTGCTCAGACCAAGGAATGCCAATATCTCCCACTGACCAGGAAATAAACGCTCAGAGGAAAATCACTCAGCAAAAAGGGACATGTAGATCCAGCCCCCACAAATGTCCACAAGGATCAAATTCATGATGCCCCAACAGCACTTCCCTCCTCAGACAGAGGATGAATCCCCTGGTAGGTGCCAAACCAAGCACAGGAGGTGACTCTCCCCTCATTTCCCAGGTGAGCTGTAAAGCTCCTTAGCACGGGGGGCTGAGGGTGCTGTGGCAGGGCAGAGAAAGGGCCAGAAGGAAACATGTCCAGAGCTATTAAACACAAAAAGGCATCCCTCCTCTTGGGGGAAGGTCAAGGTGCTACCAAGATTGACAGTCCTGGGTAGTGTTTTCACAGCCAGGAGCTGGAGTGTCTCTGAACACGCCCTGTGTCTCATGTAACAACCCCAAAGGTTGTTTTCTGCTTAGTTTAATCTTCCTCCTGCTTCTTCTGCTGGCCTGGAGGCACCTTTGACCGATTTTGGAAGGCTATTTCACTTCCTCAGTGCCTATAAAATCCATGGAGTGAGGGCATGAAGGCAGCAGGAGCTCTCAGATGGATCCAGGCTCACCCCAAAGACACCTGGGACAGTGGGAAAGGCTCTTTATAAATCCTGCTCTCTGCTCTTGTCCAGCCTGGACAACCCAAAGCGGGTCCCGTGGTGGGAAGCACAGACCAGCAAAGCTCTGCTGTCCTCCTGCCTTGCCCCATTCCCACTGCAGCCTCTGCTGGGAACCTGCAGAGGGCTAATTAAACACCAGTTTCCTCTTCATCATCTCTTGTCTCTGGCAGTGACAGCAGCAGCCTGTGGTGGCACGGACCGGGTCACTCTTAATTAGCTGTGAGATGAAGTGATGACCTTGAAGGCCCTGGCAGACCCAAGAAAGGCTCTCCCTGCCTGTCACAAACATCAGCAGAGATGTGCCCGGAGCAGGGAAAACAAACCTGCCCACCTGAGCTCCTGCAGTGCCCCAGAAGCAGGGAGGGATGAAGGAAAGGAGAGGAGCGTGTGGCACGATGCCTGGCTCCTAAAGCAGGGCAGGGTTCGCCTTTGAGGTGTTGCTGAGGACAGATGTGCCAACAGCTGGCCCCAGGCTGATGGGCAAATGGGGAAGGGGGGCAAGGTGGGAGCCCACGACCTGGCAGCAAAGGAAGCCTGCAGCTCCAAGGCTCTGCTGGAGGAGATGGAGGGTCACACGTGGAGGATAATCAGCAACCCTCATTTCCCGTGGAAAACAAGCTGTGATTTGTCCCTCAGCTGGCTCTGCTTGAGTTCCCACTGGCACAGGAACACAGCCTGGCACTGCCTGCCCCTTGGCATCCCCAAATCCTCCCATTCCCAGCTCAGTCTCTCCCTTTGGGGATGGCAGCTCAGGCAGGGAAGCCCCCGTGGACAATGGAGTGCCCCTTACGGTCTGAGAGCTCTGGGCAGCAGGAGATACCTCAATGCTCTTCAAAAGCACCCGTGAATTTCCATGGAAATTAGGAAGCCTTTTCTGCAGGATACACCTCTAGCTGTCCAGGTTCATGAGCCCAGCCATGGGAATTGCAGCCATTCCCAGAGACAGCTGCTGTCACTTGCCCTGGGCATCCTTCTGCTGCTTCCCTCTGCCCTCACAGCCCAGCTGCCTCCCTGGCACCTCCTTCTGCTTCTCCCTGGCACCTCCTTCTGCTTCTCCCCCACTTGCTGAGGGAGCTGGGGGTGTTTAGTCTGGAGAAGGGAAAGCTCAGGGGAGAGCTCAGCACTTTCTACAGCTCCCTGACAGGAGGGTGTACCCGGGTGGGGTCGGTCTCCTCTCCCATCAACCAGCAATAGGACAAGAGGGCACAGGGCTTGAGCTCTGCCAGGGCAGGTTTAGTTGGATATAAGGAAGAAATTCCTTCCAGAGAGAGTGATCAGACATTGGAATGGGCTGCCCAGAGAGGGGGGGGATTCACCATCCCTGGAGGTTTTAAAGCTGAGAGTGGATGTGGCTCTCAGTGCCATGATCTGGGAATCACAGCGGGGTTGGATCAGGGGTTGGAATTGATGATCTCAGAGGTCTCTTCCAACCCAACTGATTCTGTGCTCTGGATCTCAGCTCTGAGCTCCTGTCACAGCATCTTCACCTCAAAGCCCAGGGTGGAAAGGGCATTTTTGTCTCCAGAATACACTCCTGCTTGTTTGCTTCCAGCTCCTGATTTATTAGCCACCCCTGGCTGGTCTGCAGCCTGCCCTGAAGGAGGAAGGTGTGCCCTGCGTGGTGCAGAGCCACAGCAGCATCCCACTGCTCTTCCCACTAAGCCAGCCTGTCCTCACGTGGGGCCTCACCCCAGAGATCATAATGAGAAATGACAAACCCGACTGTGGATGAGTCACACCTTCATTTGCAAGTCTTATGTTTGTTGGGAGGCCCGGGGTCTGTAAACTTAGACCCTGGCAAAGCGTTTCTTGCAGACAGGACCTTTCCCACCTGAACGAATTCCATGGGTATTTTAGACCTTAAGGGTGCCACCTCTGTGCACACATGTGGGGACACCCTCTCCTCTCTCTTATTCCCTGCCCAGCTTTTCCCAGGCAGCTCCAGCTGGTCTCATTCCCTGGAAAACACTGTGATGTAGGTGGTCCTGCCAACCTGGGAGACATCAGTCCAAGGTGGGAGGGGAGGAGGGGGAGAGCAGGGATGTGACACAGCTGAGGGGAGATCTGGGTTCCCTTCCCTGTGTGAGGCTGGAAAAGGGAGCTGGGGCTGGATCTGATGTGATCCAGCAGGCTGGGCCAGCTCCTCCTGCCTCCTCCCAAACCCCCAAGGCCATCAGGGCATCCCAAAGGAGGATGCTTTTTGCACATCAAAGCACTGAAGGTCCCTTTCTCCACCCTGGATGGCAACAAGCTCTGACTTTTGGAGTGACAGGAGGGAATCATAATTTCTCCTACAGCCAGAAGAGCCTGAAATAGCTCCCAGTGACTTTGGATCTCCCCAGGCTCCCTTGGGAATGGCAGCTTTGCTATTTGCCACTCCAAAACCCAACACCCTGCTCGCAGTGCCCTCCCAAATCCAGGCAGGAGAGGAGGAGACAGAGCTCCTCATTCCTGTATTGCTTCATTGTTTGGCCTCCTGGAGTCCCCCAAAGGCTGCCCTGATGTGCTTCCCATCCCTCATTCTCCTCACTGGAAATCTGAGGAATGAAGAGTCCCAAATGCCATTTTGCACCTTATGAGCTGCCACGTGCCAAATTCTATTGGGTTTTCATCCCCCAATTCCATCCTGTCCCTGGAGGTTATGCCTGTGGGAGTCATTTATAGACTCTTATCCATGGGGAAACCATGGGAATATCTCCCAGACTGTTCAGCCTTTGGATTGTACCAGCTAAAACCCTCCCTCCCAATTCCCTGGAGTGACTGAAACTGCCACATGGAAGAAAACCTTTCAATCCCCTTCCTAAACCCCTCTGAGATCCCCTGGAGGAGGAATGACTTACCATGATTATACTTCCTGCATTTAGATGTAAAACAAAAATACAGTAATATTAAAGGACTTTTCCAAAGCTGGAAGCTGGATGGTCCTGGGAGGACCAGAAATGAGCCCTGGGCACAGGAATTACAGCCCAAAATGTCACTAGTTCTGGTCAGTTGGTGCTTTTAGAGCTCAAAGCATCTCCTGTGCAGCAGCAGCTCCTCAGCTCAGGGCTCTGCCTCCCCTGGCACCAGAGAGACACAGTTTAATGATGTGAAATGGGATCCTTTTTGTCCATCCTTCTCCCATTTTTCCTCCAGCACCTCCATAGGATATTGGGGACAGCAGGTGGACATCCCTGCCCCTCTTACCTCTCTGTTTATGGACCTGCTGCCAACGACACGGGTGTGGATGTGCCATATTCCCAAATACCTGGGAAGGATGTTGTGGGGTAAATGGGGGTTGCAGTGCCAGCCTGGATCGGTCCCTACCCAACATCCCTGGAGGTGTCCAAGGAAGGACTGGCCATGGCACTCAGTGCTCTGGGCTGGGGGACAAGGTGGGGGTTGGGCACAGGGTGGATTTGTTGATCTTGGAGGGCTTTTCCAACCTCAGTGATCTTGGGATTCTGTGGTTCTATGGCTGTAAACAAATCCAGCAGCTCTCCTGGCACTGTGCCCTTCCCACAGCCCATGAGGCAAAGCTTTTCCTGCACAAGCACCTGCAGACTCCTCTTATCCAGAATCCAGCATTTAGGAAGGAATTGGTGGCTGGGAGGGTGGGCAGGCCCTGGCCCAGGTTGGGCAGAGAAGCTGTGGCTGCCCCTGGATCCCTGGCAGTGTCCAAGGGCAGGTTGGACGGGGCTTGGAGCACCCTGGGCTGGTGGGAGGTGTCCCTGCCCAGGGCAGGGGTGGCACTGGGGGGGCTTTGAGGTCCCTTCCAACCCAAACCATCCCATGGTCCCATGATTTCAACACAGCACGTTCCACCTAAATCAATATTTATTAATATCTGTGTGCAGAAATTAATTAGGAGCAAGTGCAGCTCATTTAAGCCACACCCCTTTCCATTTCAAATCACAGACCCCATAAATCCCTTGAGAAGGGAAGGATCAGGAGCTGGACTTGGATCATCCTATTGGGTCCCTTCCAACCCAGGAAATTCCATGATTCTATGGCAAGTAAGAGGCAGGGAAAGGGAAATCTCTGCAACATATTGGCTCCTAATCTGACCTCCTCCCATCATCCCAGAAGTGCCTGGGAAGGGAAATGTGATGCCCCAGCTCTGTTTGCTGTGCTGCCACTCCGAAGGGTTCCTAATGACGGGTCATCAACAGCAGTGATGGATTGACAGGGGTCACCATCCCCCTTCTCACTCCCAAAGCAGCAGGACAAATCCAGTCTTGCAGCTCTGCACTTGTTCCCACTTCCCCTGGAGCTCTTGGCCCATCCCAGTCACCACGGGCAGTCAATCACTGCCAGTCAATCACTTTTATACTATAAAAGTCCTTTATCTTGTTAAAGTCCTTTATAGTGTTAAAGTGCTTTATAGTGTTAAAGTCCCTTATAAAAACCTTTCATACAGGTGGGTTCTTCTGCCATAACCCTTCTTGGGGGGGGTGTGGAGATTCCCCCCCTGGCTGGGAACGCCCTCCAAGGACACTCCTCAAGGTTGAGAGAATGTTGGTCTGTGCGAGTTACATCAATTTCTACTTAATAATTATTTCCTTTTTGCTAACTTATATATATTGCTCCAATAATTGCTTTGATATAATGCACTATCCTGTCTTACACCATCCCATTAGTAGTGTTAGCTTTTTATATTGTGCAGTGAATAATTCTGATTAAGATCTTTGTCTGATCCTTCGTAATAATAAATGATTCATTTTATATAAATATTCTCATTTTGCCAATCGCGAAAACCTGTGGGACAAAAGTGGTTCAATCACACCTCTGTAATTCCTTAAATTTAAACTGTTGACACACAATCCAAGGCTAACATTGGATGCAGCCAGACCTAAACTCCTCTGAGAAGGGCTTTAGAAAGCCAAGGAGTCCTTTCTGGCCGTCCTGACTCAAAGAAATTCTGTCTCAGCCTCCCCTTCTCTCCTGTGACAATCACAAAGCCTCTCTAATAAACAAAATTCCTGATGCTGGGATTCATTGAACTCGATGCACTCAATTAATTCCATGGATTGAATCAGTTGAGGAGGGAGGATGTGCCAGGAGTGAATCCATCTGGGGCTCTGACACAGTCCCAACGCCTCACATCTTCCAGACTTGCCTGGTGGGTGGGGAAAGGGAAGAGCCCCCCATCCCATGGGACTCAGCTGAACCTTCCCAGCTCCTGGGTCTCCACCTCCTGCGTGTCCAAGCACCACTGTGGGGATGAGGGGGTGGTTCCTGAAGGAAAACAGGCATGGGAGGGGCTTCCACAAGCCTTGACCTGCAGTTGGGAGCCCCTTGGCCCTGCAGAGGCACAAACACAGGCTCCTCACGTGGTTTTCATCTCTGTGGGTGGGATGTGGGGGATTCTGGGAGGGATGAAGTTCCATCCCTATTAACAAAGACATGGAAGTATCAGATCCAGGCTCCATCCTGCTCCGAGTCGGCAGGATAAGACCCAGCAGTGACAGAGGCTGGCACAAGGTCATGTGTGCCAAGGAAGGGCATGGATTCGACCTGATGCCTTCCCCAGGAAAGGCACCAGCAGCCCCTTCTCCTGCAGGATCAGCATATCCCAGCCCCAGGAAAGGCACCACCAGCCCCTTCTCCTTCAGGATCAGCACATCCCTTCCCTGGGAAAGGCACCAGCAGTCCCTTCTGCAGGATCAGGATCAGCACATCCCTTCCCTGGGAAAGGCACCACCAGATATTCCTCCTGCAGGATCAGGACATCCCTTCTCTGGGGGAGGCACCAGCAGCCCCTTCTCCTGCAGGATCAGGATCAGCACCAGCACATCCATTCCCCAGGAAAGGCACCACCAGCCCCTCCTCCTTCAGGATCAGCACACCCATGGGGCAAACACTTCCCTGCAAACCACTGCACAATCACTGCAGGTCTGTCTCCAGCCAGAAGCCAAAGAGGGATGGAGATCCCCAAGGGCACATCCCACCCTCTGATAAAATGCTTGGCTTCACATCAGGCAGCTTTCCCAGCCCATTCCAGGATTCTGGCCTCTCCCAGCTGGCTCTCCAGAGGGGTGTAGCTCTTCTATTATTCAGCTTCTGGGACTGAGGCCCTTTTTTCCAGCAAAACAGAAGCACAACAGGTCTTGAAATCCATTTCCCATAACCAAAGAGTGTGTGTGACTACCCAGGGGGTTGTGTGAAAGGAGTTCTGGGGCATTTCAGCACATCCCAACCACTCCAAATGGTATAAAAGCAGGAGGAGAGCATGGAAAGCAGCTCACATTCCAATAAACCCACAGAATTCCAACTTCCCCATATTGTATTGTCATTGTTATATTGTTGTTATCATAAATAATACCTACAGGTGGCCTAAAATAAGGCTGGAGAGGGACTGGGGACAAGGCCTGGAGGGACAGCACACAGGGAATGGCTTCCCAGTGCCAGAGGGCAGGGCTGGGGGGGATGTTGGGAAGGAATTGGTGGCTGGGAGGGTGGGCAGGCCCTGGCCCAGGTTGGGCAGAGAAGCTGTGGCTGCCCCTGGATCCCTGGCAATGTCCAAGGGCAGGTTGGACGGGGCTTGGAGCAGATTGGGATAGTGGAAGGTGTCCCTGCCCATGGCAGGGGGTGGCACTGGATGGGCCTTAAGGTCCCTTCCAAACCAAACCACTCTGTGATTCTAAATAAAACAGTAAAACTCCACTCCAAGTCCTACAGAAAGGAGGACCAACTTCTAGCAGAGATGGTGGGATGCTGGAAGGTTGTGTAGGACCAGCTGCATGGAATAAGAATCATGGAATTACAGCATCATTTAGGTTGGAAAAGCCCTCCCAGCCCAGGGAGCCCACCCTGTGCCCGATGCCCACCTTGTCCCCCAGCCCAGAGCTCTGAGTGCCACGGCCAGTCCTGCCTTTGGCACCTCCAGGGCTGGGCACTCCAAACCTCCCTGGGCAGCCCCTTCCAAGGTCTGACCACCCTTTCCATGGGGAAATTCCTCCTGATGTCCCACCTCCCCCTCCCCTGGCACAGCCAGCCAAGGCACATGTTCCTCCCACGTTGTCCCCCAGCTCTGAGAAGGTCCAAGTGGAGATGGTTCAGAGATTGGAAGGAGCTTTTTTCTGCCTTCAGTTTGCAGCTGGAATGGGCCCTGGGAGCAAATCCTTCTGGAAAGCCACCTCCCTCACATCTCCTGCCTCTGCCTCCCAGCAAAAGGGGAGTCTGTGGTGGAGCTGGGAACGGCTCTAAGAGCCTTGGAGCTTGTGGGGAGTGATGTCTCCAGGGGGGAGGGCTGTGTTTCGTGGGGACAGTGACCCACAGAGCAGCAGTGGGGTCTGCTCTGCTCCCCACAGGCAGGGACAAAGTCAGCTCCCAAAGCCTCCAGCCCCAAAGGCAAAGCCATTGAGGGATTTGAGCATTTCAGAGATTTTCTGCAAAGATTTTCACTTTGATTGACCTTTAAAAGGCCAATTCTGCTGCTTTTGTAGTTAAAGCCGAGCAGTTGGAGACACTGTTAGCACTTATTTATTTTTTCTTATTTCCAAAATGAGCCTTCCCTCTCCAATCCCAGCCTCTCATAAACCACATGGGAAAAAAACCAGTGAGTGAGTCAGGACTTCACTTTTTAACACCTGTGCTGGGGTTTAACTTCCCTGGATATGATTCCTTAGCCAGTGTCCCTTTTTCACCAGCACACCATGCACCAGGATCACATCCAGTGCCTGCTGGATCCCAAACCACCCCCCCTGGAGAACAGGCTCTCCATGATTCCCTCTCCTCCACATCAGCCCCCAAAATCCATTGTGCCAGAGCAGTGCCAGGAGCTGTTGGTGCCTCAGAGCTCTTCAGAGCAATGGCTTGCAAGGCACAAGCAACTGAGGATCAAGACGCCTCTTAATTTAATGTATTTCTTACCTGCACACATTAAAACTTACCCTGGACCCAGAGATTTCAGCCCTTTCTCTGCCAGGGCTCCCCCAAATGGAATTGTTGGTTGCCCCAGTATTTTAGTGTGGTGGTAGCACTGGCTGGTGGGTCTTGAGATGCAGAAGAGCCACATCTTCATCCTCTGCTGTTCATGCTCTGCTGAGAACCCGTTGGCCTTGAAAACCCACCTCCCACCACATCCCAATGCCATGGAAATCCTCCCTGTGGCATCACCCAGCACGGTTTTGGAGGGCTTAAAATGAAATTGGTAGCAGATCTCTGGTCTTCTTATGTCAAGGATGTTTGCATTAGAGCCATGAGAGATGCCAGATCCCAGATAATTCTGAAGCCCAGGGAGTTTCTAGGCTGAATTCCTGCCCCATGGCACATGCTGCTGATTGCAGGCACCGTGGTGGTCACAGCCTGGGGACTTGTGTCCCTCTGGCAAGGACTGAGTTGTTTTGGTGACAGCAGCAGCTCCCACAGTGTGGGAAAGGAGAAGTTGTGGTCTCACTGGGGCTGAGGGAGGGTCTGTAACAGCACCAAAATCGAGCCAGACCACGGGCTCTCCCTGCCCAGCCACGAGTAGCTGCCAAAGGAAGAGCACAAACCTCCAGCCCACTCTTCCTGCTGCTCACATCTCAGATTTTCCACAGGGCTGGAGCTTTCATTTAATGTCCCATGTGTGATAGCTTCTCTTCCTTGATGCTTTTGCCAGTTGCTCCCGTGTCATCTCTTTGGCATCCACAGCATCCTGCAGGGAAGAGTCATCCGATTAACTACCTGTTGTGTGGGGCCACGCGGTCCATGGTTTTGGAAACCAGCCCCCGTTCCATCCTATTTTCCCTCATGGAAAAGACTCTGAAAGGTCAGTCTTAACCATCTTCTCCACTGTGATCTCGTAGATCGCTCTGATATCGGTCACTACTCTCAGTGTGTATTTGTATGTATATTTATACACAGAAAGGGAGGCAAAATTCCTTCCTTGTATCCTTAAATGCTCCCGAAATAGCTACTCCCATCCTGCTGCTCTGCTCATGTTGCCCCTCTGCTAATGAATGAAGGATTTTATAAACCAAAAGGACACAAGTATTGCCGCCAAGTAAATTACTTTATCTTGCCCAGCTGAGAGGCAGCACAGAGAGAGCACAGACAACAGGTGAGCTGTGCAAAATCATACAAAAGATGTATTGATTTCTTATTTTTTTTATTCCTTTCCCCTCTTTCCTACCTCCCAGCTGGTGTCAAAGAGGAGATAAGAGCTGCCAGGACTTCTAAGGATGAGTCACCTCCTTTCAAGCCTCTGTGACTTGACTTAAAAAAGTCAATGAAAGAAAAGCCTCAACAAAGTGAAAACAAGAGTCGGTGGAAGAAAAGCCTCCCTGAAGTGTAAACTGGAATATCCGCAGCGCAAAAGAGGAATTATCCAAGGAAAGGCTGTTAATGGGAGCAGGGAGGGGAAGAGTTTTATGTGCAGAAGTAATTTAAAACTTGGCTGTGTCCCAGACTCCTCCATCCCTGGGCCAGCCTGGTGGGGCGAGACAACCCCTTAAGGCCCTGGAAACTCGTATTGGTGCCTGAAAGGCCAGGGCATGAACACGAGCCAGCCCCAGCTCAGTCCCACTGACCAGGACACGGCTGGGGAAGCCGATGGAAAACACACGGAGGTGGGAAAGCAGCTGCCCCAGCTGGAGCATCCCCGGGAATGTGGGAATGTGCGTGGAAGCTGCTTACGCTTGTGAAGGGGATAAAACACAAGAGGGGTGAGCGAGAAATTATTTTCTCACAGCAAGAGGAGCTTTGCAAAGCTTGCCAGGGCAGGGAGCTGTGAGAGGGGCCGCCAGCAGAGAGGAGAGGACGGGGAAAGGACGTTTGTTCCCTCTGCCTTCACCCTCCGTTGCTTGGGAGCCTCCCGGCCATGAGCTCCGTGCAAAGCCTGACTCACAGGAGGCTCCAAGGCAGCATTTTCCCTGGGAGAGCTCTCCGAGGGCTCTGGTGACTCACGGGGGCCTTTGGGCTCCGATTTGCCCCTCGGGAAGGGCAAGGGAAGGGCACAGCCCGCATCCCGCATCCCGCATCCCTCGCACCGCCCCGCTCCTCTCACTGCCCCGAGATGCCGCTCCTTTCCCAGCAGGCTCGGGACTCGCAGCTGCTTTGGATCATCCTTCGGGAGTCTCATCTCGTTTCCCTCAACAGCCGCCCGAAGCCAAGTGCTGGGTGTGATCAATCCTCTCTCAAAATCGCTCAGCTGCACCGCTGGATTTTGGGCTGTGGCTCCTCGTTGCCCGTCCTTGACATCCCCTCCTGGTTTCGCGGGGTCCGGCACCTCTTTGCTGCTGGATTTTTGCCTCTGTGTGTGTAGGAGATGCAGGCAGCTCCAGGGATGGCTGGCACGATGTGACCATTCCCAGCCCTTCCCAGGAGCTGTGCATCCCTCGGAGTATTCAGCTTTCCCAGGTGCTCCCTCCGTGGCTTCACCTCTCCTTGTGCAGGATGGAGCACCGGGATTTCTCTGCCTAAATCACAGACTATCCTGAGTTGTAAGGGATCCAAAAGGATCATTCAGGCAAACTCTTGGCCCAGGCACAGGACAGCCCCAAAAATCCCACCATGTGATGTGCCTGAGGGCGTTGTCCAAACCTGCTGGGAATTCTGAGCACTTGTAGGATATCCACTGCAAACTAAGAGTCTGTCTCATACAGAGACATGCCAATGTTTCAGGCTGTGGGTTGGGGGGGAGGCTCTGACCCGTTCCCAAAGCAGAGTTCCTGAAATCCCTGTACAGGGGGATGGAAAAGGGTGGAAAGCTCAGCCAGCTCAGGGGCTGGTCCCGTCCCCCAGGTTCACTGTCTGAATAAAATGCACCAAACCAGAGCCTTAATCACGGATTTCCTAGCAGTGCTCATTATCACAGCATCAGACGATGTCACAACCCATTAATTAGCTAATCTTTGTGTCCTCTGAGTACATTATCCCTACTTACAAATGGAGATTTGAGGTTCAGAGAGATTAAAACCCGAAGTTTCCAGGAATGCTTATTGCACATGAACAGAGTGCTGAGAGATACACATTGGAGGTGGTGCCTTTCATTTCCCATTCCTCTTTCTGACCCTTTTTTTCCCCATTCACCTCTTTGCCTGTATTAAGTCTCTTAGAAAAACATCCTGACATCCCACATCTTTTTGACACCTGTGGCCTTTAGCCTTGTGCTGGAAGATGGGATGTGGCAGGTCCTGCTTGATCCAGGTCATGGCTGTGACCTGCTGAGCTCTCAGGCCTGCTGAGGTGCTTCTCTCTCTTCCTGTTGACTTTCCTTAGTCTTGGGTCAGACCCTTCCATTGGTTGCTTGAAGTCATTGACATTCAGACCCATTCCAGAGGGAAGGAAGAGGAGCAGTTGGCAGGTTGCCTCCATGCCCAGTGATCAGAAGGGTCAATACGTGTCAGCCTGTGGTGGGATGGCTCTGACCATCCATCTGGAACACCTCTACCATCTCCAGATCTTCCCACATCTGCCTCTGATGTGTGTCCTCAGCAGGCTGGTTGATGACAATGCCATCTCCCCAAAAAATGCCAGGAATACAAGAGCAAACCTCTCTGTTGAACTTCTCCATGTCTGTCTGTCTGTTGTTCTCAGAGTGGACTGACAGCCTGTGAGGATCTCATCTTATTCCATGCTGTGTGACCTTCCAGTGTCCCACCATCTCTCTGGAAGTTGCTGCTCCCCTCTGTGGGACTTTGCAGTTTGATTCAGAACCAGAGAATCACGGAATGGTTTGGGTTGGAAGGCACCAAGTTGCTCCAAATCCCATCCAGTCCGGCCTTGGACACTGCCAGGGATCCAGGGGCAGCCTCAACTTCTCTGCCCACCCTGTGCCAGGGCCTGCCCACCCTCCCAGCCACCAATTCCCTCCCAATATCCCACCTAACCCCACCCACAGGTAAGAGAATCCTACAGAAAGCCCCAAGTGCTGTGTGTGTCAGCAGAGCTGCCCCCATTTATCTAAACATCCCTTCCCGGGGTGATTTTACATCCCGGGAAGGTGGTGTTATCCAACAGCAATCAGCAGCTAAACAGCTTCAATTGCCTATGAAATGGAGAAATTCCCAAATGGGACTGCAATCTGTGAAGCACTTTTTGATGGATGTTTAATGTGAATATTGACTATCTGGGCTTTTGTGCCTAATAAGTGGAGTGGATTTATGTGCAGGCTCATTGTTCAGCTCCCGGTGTCACCAGGCAGCTCTGCTTTGATTATGGTGATTTATTCTGCTCTGCTGCTCTATCTGTAACAGCTTAGAACAGATTCAATTCCCTATTACCTCCCTCCCCCAAAAAATCAGCCGCATTTGGGACTTCATAGATTTTTCAGAAAAGCATGAAAAAGAAAAATCCATAGTGATAATTTTGCCTGACCTGCTCGTCAGCCTGAGCTCTGTGCACTAATTCCCACCTCAGATCCAACAACTGGGGGTCAAAGGGGAATCCCTCCTTTGGAAACTCAGCCTGTCTCACTACAAACACCTCTCTCATCAATTATCCTCACTGCTGAAAAAATTCCATGTATTTCTGCTCTGATTTGTCTGCCTTGAGCTTCCAGTCACTCGCTCTTGTTACACTTTTGTCTGCGGGCCCAGAAATCCTCTGCCATCGATTCCTGTTCTCCATGAAGTCCCTCCTTAATCCCCCCTTTGTTAAGCTAAACACAGCGAGATCCTGGAGCTTCTCACAATAAGCAGGTTTCCAATCCTTTAAGCATTTCCTTGGCTCTTTGCTGAACCTTCCCCAGCCACATGTTGATCCCAGTCTGGACAGAGCCTTCCTGCAGCTTTTGCCAGAAGCAGAGGTGATATAACCTCCTTTTTTTCCTCACTAAATCACCCATTGTTTGTAAGGCCGAGGATGCCATAAACCTCTTTTAGCCCCTGTTCAGTTATAGGTCCTCTGCAACCTCTGCTTCTTGGAATGCAGTCTTATATCCTGGAAGCATGGACAAATTCCAGGAGCTGGAGCCCAGAGCCTGGCCAGACTCTCAACAGCTCCTCTTGAGGGGGCTCTGCTGAGTCTGGTCCCTCTATACACCTTGGGTGGGCTCTGGCCAGAGGAAATGGCCTCAAGTTGCTTCCTGGGGAGCTTTAGACTGGATATTGGGAAAACTTTTACATGGAAAGGGTGGTCAGGGATTGGCACAGGCTGCCCAGGGAAGTGGGGAAGTTCCCATCCCTGGAAGTGTTCAAAAGGTGTGGGGATGTGGCACTTGGGGACCATGGTGGTGTCAGTGGCTGGACTTGATGGTCTCAGAGGTCTTTGTGAAGTGACAGGAAAAGGGGGAATGGTTTCAAATGGAATGAAAGCAGGTCTAGATTAGATATTAGGAAGAAAATGTTTCCTGGGAGGGTGGGCAGGCCCTGGCCCAGGTTGGGCAGAGAAGCTGTGGCTGCCCCTGGATCCCTGGCAGTGTCCAAGGGCAGGTTGGATGGGGCTTGGAGCACCCTGGGCTGGTGG
Source organism: Scytalopus superciliaris (assembly GCA_013400415.1). NCBI lineage: Eukaryota > Metazoa > Chordata > Aves > Passeriformes > Rhinocryptidae > Scytalopus > Scytalopus superciliaris. Next base: position 29,386 of record VXBX01007361.1, read on the forward strand.
GAGGTGTCCCCCCTATGTTCAAATACTGTCTGAGTGCTCTTTTTGCTCTCAGGTGGGTTTGAATCCAGGAGAATTTCATTACCAGAATCCATCCTCTTACCAAACCATCAGTGCTCTAGTTTTCTCCTTGACTTCAGGAAGCTCCAAGATTTGAAGGAAAATCAGCTCAAAAATGAGGGTTCAGTAGAACAAACTTTGCCCCTGAGGGGTGTAAACTGGTGTAAACTCCCTCCCTGCTCACTGGGGGGAGACCAGCACCTTCAGGAGAGAGGGGTGAGGCTGGGTGAGGTGAGGTTGGATCTGGGAAACATCCTGCTTGGTTTCTTTAAAAGTCTTCCAAGTGGAAGGTGTCCCTGCCCATGGGAGATGGGTGGAGAGAAATGGTCTTTAATGTCCATTCCAACCAAAACCATTCCATGATTCTATGATTCCATAAAACGTGCTGGTGGGGAAAAGGTGCCTTCACATCTCACTTCCCAAACCACCACTCGGACAGGACAAATTTCCCCCTATTTCTGTTTCAGAAGAGGTTTCCAGGCAACTCTTCCCAAGGAAAGAGCTTTCCCTCTCCTCAGTCATTAGCTCTGGGAAAGAATTACAAATTACAAGCCCCGGCTCTGGCTCAGGCTGCCCGTGTGACTTTTCAAACAAGTTCTATCAGGCCAGGGATTTCAAAGAGCTCAACTCTTGTTAGAAACACCAAAAAAAAAAACCAAAAAAAAAAAAGGGAGCCAGATTTGTTCCTGACCACGAGGCCTCTGGCAGCTCCCGCTGCGACATCAAGAGCCAGCCCTTCAAAAGAGCTGCTTGAAACCCCAGCCCTTGTTCACCCCGGGGCTTCTCTTTCTTCATCCAAGAGGAGGAAGCTGCCTCAGATCACCGAGGTGTTTTGAGGGCAGCTGCACTGCTATCTGCTGAAATCCTCTGCAGTGGAGGGAGGAAAGGCAGATGAGATGTTTGGCTGGGCAGATGGAGCGATTTTCCACTTCTCTGTCATGGTCCCTGTGATTTGGCCCCAAGCAGAAAACGTGTCTCAAAGCATCTTTGCTTTCAGGTTCTGCGAGGACTTGGCAATACCATGGCAAAACCTGTCCTGAGGGCCACCCCAGCACCCAGCCCTTTGTGATAGCCCAAACCAGGCAGAGTGTCCACATCTTTACCATCCCTCAGTGCATCTCCAGTTTGCCTCCATTAATGCTGCAAATGAAGTGAGGGAGGTTTGCTGCGCTGCCACCTGTGACATGAAGACTTTCTCCTCTTGCTTGTTGCCATCCTGACATGGTCCAGCCAACTCCAGGGCGTGACAAACCACCCCTTGGCCACCAAGAGATAATCCCAAAGCCTGTTCTTCTCACTGAAGAGGGTGGGAAGAGGCGAGGACCTGTCTCAGGAAGCAAAACGTGGCCTCCTTTTAAGCGAGGTTCGGGGTGGATGGAAGGGTGGCAGAGTGATCCCTCCATCTCAAGGAGGTGAGGGTGGATTGGGACTTCACCAGTGAAGAGCTGCTTTAGCAGATTTTTAAAGAGCTGTTGGGAAGCCCAAGAAGTCGATGTGTGCTGTGCAAACACGGGTTTGACACACAGAGCAGGTACAGCCACCTGTAGCTCAGACCACGCAACACTTTTCGCTGCGAGAGCTTATTTGGCAGCGACTGGTAACTTTGCAAAGCTGAAATCAGATAATCCCAAATTTTCCAGGCAGGATGCTTTTACCTCAGAGTGACCTCATCTACCCAGAAACCCTTCAGCTGTTCTCACACTGAAGGTTAAGGGAATATCTACTGGTTCCCCCTGTATCCATCGATCCACGTACTGGAAATTCTCTCGCTGCCGTGCTCTGCGACAGGGAGCAAATGGGAAAGCAGTGTGGGATCTGCAGTGGAGGGGGGGAATGCAGATTGCACAGCCAGCCAGGCCCAGATTTAGGCTTTGCAACCTTAACCCCGGTTTATCTGGTGCTTGTGTCAGGTTTTATTTCAGTTGGGAAGGGTGGAAGGCGAAACAAGGAGTCCTGTGAAATGTTGCTCTGGGAACTGCCCCACTCCTGGCCTCGAAAGGAGTTTGCCCCCAATGCCAAATCTTAGGTCTTTGTTTAGGCAAGTTTAAAGTTGGTTCAGCTTCTCCCAGCATGCTGGGGGTCAGGAAACAGGGAGCCAGGGATGGATCACGGGCTCAGCAGCAGCACAGGAGGGGGACTGTGGCAAGCAGGGATGTGCATCGGGAAGCTGAGCAGAGGAGGACATGGATGTCCACACTGACAGCACTGATTGTCCCTTTCTGCCCAGGAAACCTGGCCTGGGAACCAGTTTTTATCCCAGTGGCTGGACAACCCCTGTGCTTGTGTCCAGTTGCCACAGGGCTGTTTCCATGGTGTCTTGCCATCCCTGCACACAGAAGTGTGGATCTCAAAGGCTGCTGCTGGTTTTCCGCCCCCATTCCCTGCCTTTTGCCTCGTTCCAACTTTCTGCAGCACTTCCCTGCTCTGTTGGGCAGAGAAGCTGTGGCTGCCCCTGGATCCCTGGCAGTGTCCAAGGCCAGGTTGGACGGGGCTTGGAGCACCCTGGGCTGGTGGAAGGTGTCCCTGCCCATGGCAGGGGTTGGCACTGGATGGTCTGCAACCCTTCCAACCCAAACCACTCCGTGATTCCATGATTTACCTTCCAGCTCTGCACATCAGCAGCAGCAAGGATGTGAGTTTTGCCAAAGTCTAGTGAATGTTTCTCCCAAACCCTGTTTCCTGACACTCACACCACCATCATTTATGCTGCAGAGTGGAAAGCAAGGCAGGATTTGAATGGAAACCTCCTCTGATCCATGTGCACGAGGATTTCCAGCTCTGTAGTACAGCCCAGCTCCCCCCACCACGGGCAGCCCAACGCTCAGCACCTCCCACACAGAGGCTGAAAGCCAGAATCACTCTTCCCAGATGGCCACATGCCAAGAAAGAAGGGATTTGTAATGGGAACTGAGAGGAAAAACTGCTCCTGTCAGAAGCAATCCAGCTTCCCTTCCCATCTTCAGGGCTTCAACAGCAGAATGCAGGGGGGTGCTTGGGATGAGGTGGCTGGCGCTGCCTTGCCAGGAGTAATTCCCTGTGTTATTCCGCAGTGGTGGAGCCCTCAGGGAAGGACAGCAGGAGAACAAGGAGCTGGGGGTTAATCCAGGCTGCCTCTGGAGCAAGTGGTGCTCCCTGGGGTGGAGGCAGGACAAGGCACTGTGTCCCTGCTGTGTCAGGGTGTGAGGGAAGGGCTGCAGGAGGTGGATTTGCAGCTGTGAATGCCCAGAATCGGGAGATATTTGGTCCAGGAGAATCCACGGGCAGCATCCCTAATGACATGGGTCTCAAATCCTGAATCCCTGAGCCATCCAGCCTCCCAAGAGGAGTCCACCACAACCTCTCTCTCCTTGGAGGTGCCCAGCCTGGAGCTCACACACCTTTGGGGTGATGGCTCCATGGGCTGAGCCCCTTCTTCCTCAAGGCTGTCCTGTTTTCCTGCAGCTGCTGAGAGGATCCCTTAGTTTTCATGGATCAGCCCTCCTCTGTGAGCACCAAATACCCCCACAAGGCACCAAAGAAGGATGTTTCAGACATCCCAGCATCTGCCAGCCCTTGCTCCTTGTTTGAGGGACGAGTTCCCAAGAAGAAAGATGATGAAAGGAGAAAAACCCAGAGCCATGTCCAGCCAGCACTGCCTACTTTTGTTTCTCACAGTCGCCTGGACTGTCTCCACTTGGAATGTCATCAGAGACAGCCTTTGCAGACATCATTTCATGCTGGCCCTTCCAAGCCTTTCCAGAGCCCCAGTTTCACCACCCAGTGGCCAGACAAGCTGTTTGCTCTGACCAGGACACTTGTTCTCATCAGAAGGACCAGCACTGAGCTCTTTTTGAGCCCAGGGCACCCACCTACAGTTCCAGGAAGGCTCTGCAGGCTTGGACAGGCAGCTCAAGGACTTTGGATGGTGTTCTCACCTTCTATCCCACATTCCAGCTAATTCAGTGGCACTTTCCTTTCCCAGGAAACGCTTCCAAAAGCGATGACAAACGATATCCCAACCCAGCCATTTCAAACCCCGTGCTCTCCCTGCTGTGAAATGAATGTCTGAAAAGTCTGGCTTGTCTAAAACAAAGAGAATATGGAGACCAGCCCCTCAGGTGGTGTAAGAGGCCGTCCCTCCATGGGAATCAAATGACTCTTCCTGATTTTTAGCCCAGCCAAATGCCTTTAAAACTCAGCAGAGAAGATTGTCTTGCTATTGATCAGACACCAGCTATCACCAACACAGGGGGAGGCTTGTGCTTCTTTGGATGCAACAGAACAGGCTCCCAGCCCTGCTGAGAGAAACAGCCAGTTAAGAAGTGTTGAAACATGCTGTCCACTGAAAGGAAATGGAATAATCACCCACGCTGTCGAGAAGCTGGACATGATTCCTACGCAGGGGAGTTTCTTTGTGAGAAGAGGATTAGCAGCCAGAGTCCAAACCCCCAGCAGCTCTACCTTGGCCCAGCAGCCTCTGTCTTTCACAGATTTCCCTGTAATGGAGAAAGAGTCACTTAAAATAACATTAGGGCAGCAGCAACAGCAGCAATTTGCCTGATAAAGCTTTTATCCTAATGCTGATAGGAGCTGACAATTGTTGTCATCCCGAGTTAGCAGCTCTGAGCTGCAGCACAAGTCCTGCTGAAAGGGCTGAGCTGCAGCTCCTGGAGGGCTTTTATTGTGCTGGAATATGTGCAAAACTCACACACTCTGTTTCTCCAGTGTAGGGCTCTTTGTGGAGTCCCTGGCAGGATAATGGGATCTTGGGAAGGAATTGGTGGCTGGGAGGGTGGGCAGGCCCTGGCCCAGGTTGGGCAGAGAAGCTGTGGCTGCCCCTGGATCCCTGGCAGTGTCCAAGGGCAGGCTGGACGGGGCTTGGAGCACCCTGGGCTGGTGGGAGGTGTCCCTGCCCATGGTCTTGAAGGTGCCTACCGAATCTGTGACTCCATGGAAAGCCTGAAAGCCAAATCTCTGTGTGCCCACACAGGGCCCAAGAGCAAACCCAGGGGTACAGGATGTCTCCTGCTCTGCCAGTGAACCTTTCCAAGGTGTGATGATGTGAAACACAGCTCTGCTGCCGTTCTCCTCCCACCTCTGTCTCTGTGGCCCAGCCCTGATGGCCACAGATATTTACAACACACCCCCACTTGCCTGAGCTCTCCCAGGCTCCCATCCATCCCATTGCAGGTGGGCAGCTCCAAGTAGGTGGACAAATGAATCCTGCTCTAAGTGACAACTTCTGTCATGTGCAGTTCCCCCCTGTCCCCTCCCTGCCTGCAGCCCAGGCAGCGTGTGCAGCCAGCAGGCTGTTATTTTATGGGCATTGTTGAATTTTTTTGATTTGCTGAGGTTTTTTGGCTGGCACTACAGATGTTACAGACGGGGAGTGCACCAGGAAAGTGTCCTGGTTGATGTCCACAGGCCACACTAGTTGGGTCACACAAACATCCACTTCTCTAGTGGTTTTCAGTCGAAATGACAGCTTGGTGACACGCCTGGGGGAGGGGGAGCTTCTCAAAGGACTGAGAAGATCCACTGTCCATCTGGTGACCACCTCTCCACATGGTCCTGTCTTTACCTGTCAGCTCCAGCCTGGTAAGAGACCAGATGTGCCAATAATTTGGGTGACAATCATAAAATCATGGAATAGTTTGGGTTGGAAGGGCAACCTGGGCTGGTGGAAGGTGTCCCTGCCCATGGCAGGGAGGTTGGAATGAGGTGATCGTTAAGGTCCCTTCCAACCCAAACCAGTCTGTGATTTCCATAAGTCTATGACCTTTAAAAAGCAGCATCACATTTTACTCCTGCATTTGTGGTTTTATACCAGTTTTTAATCAGTTCTAAATCAAATTAAGGCACTGTGATGACCACATGGCCAGGTGGGTTACTCATCCCCCCTGCCAGGGATGGAGGGACATGGGGCTGCAGCAAAACAGAGGGATCTTGGCACTTCCTTGGAGACTCTTTGCAGCACTCCAAGCTCCACAGAGCTGAGAAATTTACCATAATCCTCCTGGCAGAAACCAGGGGTTGCTGACATGTTTTTCCCCTAAATGCCAGCTGGAGATGGATTTAGGGCAGGAATTTAGGAGGTTAAACCCAAATCAAATGGAGAGCCCATATGACCTGCCTCACCTGTACCCAGGTGAGGTGACAGTGGGCCACCCTTTAAGTCTTTGTAGGATGCTCAGAGCAACCCCTGTGGGTGCCATGAGGTGTCCCAAGGGTGTCCCAGGTTTTCCTCTCCTCCTGCAGTGGGTAAAGAGGCAGCAGAGGCATCAGGGCCAACCCCGTGGACCTGGGACAGTAAACACAGGAGAGGAGTGTTTTCCCCCCATCTCACTCAAGGCAGGTGCTGATTTTGGCCCCCTGCACCTTTCCCAAAGTGTCAGAGAACCACATTCCAGAGCTTCCCTCACACCTTTGCTTCTCACCTCAGTGCAGGACTAACAAACTGGGAAGATCCAGCATTATTCCCATCACCCTCTTAAAAACCCCTTTGGTGGGAAATCTCTCCACCTTGGTCTGTCCTCTGCTGAAAGATTAACAGCTTCATTTTGCAGCAGTGCCACCCTCTGCCTCCCAGCCCTTCTCCTGTCCAAGCCAGGAAAAGATGGATGATTTTTTTGCTGTGACATTTCCAGGCATTTTCCTGCCTGTGGAAGCTGAGAAGTGACCAGCACAGATTTAATGGTGCTGGTGGGCTGGTCTTCCAGAAAGGCCTGAATTTTTCACAAGGTGCTTCTAAAGGCTTTGTGGGAGGCACAGACGACTTAGCAAAGGGTATTTAAAAGCTTAGTGCTCACGGCCAAATGATGGCAACACGGGGCAGCATCGGGGTTTGCATCGCTGTTTGCTCAGAAAACTTCTCCAGGTTTATTTTCTTCTCATCTCTGAATTGCTCCCTAAAATCTTTGCTGTGCAGGGCTCAGAGTTATTGCTCGTGGGGGTTTTGGGGGAACTGCTTCAGGCCCTGTGCTGGTTTAAAGCTAAACCAGAGGGAGAAATGAACCCAGCTCAAAGAGAGATAACAAGGCAGAGTTACCATTTACTGAAAAGATCGCAATAAACACAGTGATACAGAGGAAAAACTGGGTTTAACCCACCAAATTAACTGTATAATCCAGCCCCCTGGGGCATGAACAGGGTGGTGTTCAGTGGCCCCTGTGCTGAGCCCCACGTGGGCCCCCCAGTACAGAGCAAAAGGAAAGGAAACCTGTTGGTGAGGCTGATGGGCACAGTGTGGGCCAGAGTGGCACTCACAGTCCTGGTGGGTTCTGCTCCTCCTCTGGATCCAAGAGTGGTCCCAGAAGTCCCCAGATACCAAGATTATCTATGCTCAGGTACAGGTGGGAATGCCCAGGGTGAGGAGTTCCACAGTGGGTGATTCATGGGATATTCTGGAATGCTGGGTGGTCCCTGAGCAGAGCTGACCCCTCAGGTGGGGCTGAAGGTGCTGATGCCTCCCCAGAGGGGGGTTCTCACAGCTCACTGGGGTGAGACAGAAACACTCCCCTGTCCCACAGGGCTCTTTAACACCACCCCCTGCACCCTGAGGTGCCAGGAGTGCCCTGGGAGCTGCTGCCAACCATCCCTTAGTGACAGTCCCTCGGGAATGACACAGAGGGTGTGGAATAAAAGCTTTGGTCACACACACAGAGCGATAAACTGGAAAGTCAATCCTACTCATGGGAAATGCTTTGCTCCATCTTAGGTTCTGTTTTGGTAATTCCATGCAAAAACCTGGGATTTAAGGCAGTCAGCCACCAAAATAAAAACAAATTATGAAGACACATCTTTTTTTTTTGGCAACTGCCTGTGTGAGAATCAGAGAGAAGGCTCGATCAGCACTGTGGTTATTAAAAGCAGGGCTGCTTTTTTAACACAGAGTATTTTCTAGCCCACAGCCCTCTGATGGACAGGTGGGATGATCTAAATGAACGTGGCCCACATTAAAGGCATTCAAAGCCCTTGAGTGACCTCAGCTTGTGCCAACAGGTGGGAAACACTTCCAAGGAAGGTGTGGAGCCTGAGGGATCTGTGTGCCCTCATCCTAACAACCAGTGGCCCACAAGGAAACCTCAAGGTCTCGCCAATGAGGGGCACAGGAGAAACAAGCCCTGGCAAAGGTCCTGCGGACACAGGGAAGCCCAAGGGGTACAGTGAGGAGGACGTGGACAATCAATGAGCTGGATAATTTGGGTGGGCAGGCAGTGACATGACAAGGGGGAAGGGTTTTAAACTGAAAGAGAAGATATTTAAATTAGAAATCAGGAGTAAGTTCTTTATTCAGAGGCCAGTGAAACACTGGCCTGGGTTGGGCAGAGAAGCTGTGGCTGCCCCTGGGAGTGTCCAAGGGCAGGCTGGACGGGGCTTGGAGCAACCTGGGCTGGTGGGAGGTGTCCCTGCCCATGGCAGGGGGTGGCACTGGGTGGGCTGTGGGGTCCCTTCCATCCAAACCATTCTGTGACTCTATAACTCCACCAAAGGTATAATCATTGCACAGACTCACAGTGTGAGTGAAGATGATGTGATGATGATGAAGATGCTGTGGGGTTTGGATGCATAACCCAGGGATTTTCCAAGCAGATGCCCAAGTCTCACATCTGCAGCAGCAGGGCCACAGTGAGTGGGCCACTGCCTCTTGTTCTGGCATTGAGAACAGAGAGATGAATGACTGGAAAGTCTGAATTAACTGGAGAGGATGTGGGAGTTGAAGCTGTTTTGCTGTGAAAGAAGAAGGCCAGGGGGTGGCCGGAGCACGCCCTGAGACCCCTCATTAAGTGCAGAAATCCAACATCACTCGTCAGCCTGTCAGACAGAGAGATAACAAGATCCTCAGGGCAGATGTTCAAGCAGGACAAAATCAAAGGAGAAATTACACCCAGTTGCTCTTTTCCGAGGCAGGGTGAATAAAAGTGGATCAGGTTCTCGGTGGCCGTGCTGGGTTGGCTGAGGACAGCTGAGTCACCTGCCAGAGGGGACAAGCACTGTCTATTGCCCAACAATGTGGAGATTGTTAAGATTGGGCAAAAACAAAGGGAATCCCAAGGGTTTTGCACCATCCCAGAGAAGGGGGAGCCTGGCTCAGGTCACAGCCTGTGCCCAGTCACACCTGGCAGTGGCTGGGGGGCCTCACGGAGACCATCCCTGATGGTCACAGTGAGTTTGGGCAGAGCTGGGGTTGGCCATGCCCTGTCCACTTGCCAAGACCCCCGGGGCAACCCCAGTCAGGCCAGTATTCCCCCAGTTCTGCTTGGATTTTAGGCCAGTAAAAAGCAAAGTCCAGATGAACAAGTTGGGTTGAAACAACGTGATCTTTAAGGTCTCTCCCAACCCAAACCATTCCATGACTCTCTGATTTTTGGAAGACCATCCCCAGCCCCACCAGCTCCTCTTATTAACAGTTTGTACAGCTCCATAGAGCTTTTCAAATGCAATTTATTGTCCCTTCAGATGAACCCAATCAGACCAGTATTCCTCCAGTTCTACCTGAATTTTAGGCCAATAAAAAGCAAAATCCAGGTGCACAAGTTGGGTTGGAATGGGATGGTCTTTAAGGTCTCTCCCACCCCAAACTATTCCACATTTCAGTGATTTTTTGGAAGACAATCCCCAACCCCACCAGCTCCCAGTGCTCTTCTTATTAACAGTTTAGACACCTCCACAGAGCTTTTTAAATGCAATTTATTGTCCCTTCAGATGAACTCAAACAGACCAGTATTCCCCCAGTTCTGCTTGGATTTTAGGCCAATAAAGAACAAACTCCAGGTGCAAAAGTTGTGGTAAAACAACATGATTTTTAAGGTCTCTCCCAACCCAAACCATTCCATGACTCTCTGATTTTTTGAAGCCCATCCGCAGCCCCACCAGCTCCCCGTGCTCCTCTTATTAACAGTTCAGACACCTCCACAGAGCTTTTTAAATGCAATTTATTGTCCCTTCAGATGAACTCAAACAGACCAGTATTCCTCCAGTTCTGCTTGGATTTTAGGCCAATAAAAAGCAAAATCCAGGTGCACAAGTTGGGTTAGAATGGGATGGTCTTTAAGGTCTCTCCCACCCCAAACTATTCCACATTTCAGTGATATTTTGGAAGACCATCCCTGGCCCCCACCAGCTCCTCTTATTAACAGTTCAGACACCTCCACAGAGCTTTTTAAATGCAGTTTATTTTCCCTTCAGTTGAAACCAGGCCTGACTGTTGGAACAAGAGGAGAAGTTGGGAAGGAGCAAGGGGTGTATCCTGCAATCAGGTCCTCGCTGGGGCGGTTGTTGTGCTGAATTGGGCTGCATCTGTCACATCTCATTAGATTGGGTTGTCCTTTTTTATCTCCCTGATCTATGCTGTGATTCTTCTGGTTTTATGTGACATTTCCTTGGCAATAGAACTGCTTGGGTTTTACATTCACAATGTTTGCCTCGCCATAAAACATCCAGATTGCAAAGGGTATTTATTTGCACAGTTATGTTTTGCTTTGCTTTGTTGTTTATTTTTAATGTTGCCTTTTTTTTTATTATATTGTTTTTGGTGCTGATGCTGCTTGTAAAGAGGAACCACGAGGCTTTTGGAATTAAAAAGGAACAATTAATTGAATTTAGAACATCAATGAGTTAAATTTAGAGCCAGACTACCGATATCATACTTGAGCAGTTTCAAGAGCTGTGTCTCTATTCCTTTGACCCGTGTCAGGGCAAAATAAATCCATGGAGTCTTTTCATAGAATCCTGGAATGGTTTGGGCTGGAAGGGACCTCAAAGCCCACCCAGTGCCACACCCTGCCATGGGCAGGGACACCTCCCACCAGCCCAGGGTGCTCCAAGCCCCGTCCAACCTGCCCTTGGACACTGCCAGGGATCCAGGGGCAGCCACAGCTTCTCTGCCCAACCTGGGCCAGGGCCTTTTAGGTCACCAAATGTTTAGGGGAGGCAAAAACCTCACCCAAAATCATCATTATCTACACCTGAATTTGGGGAAGTCCTTTGACTGTATTGTAAGTTGTAAAGGAGATTCCTGGGAATAGTGACAAAAACAGGGCTCAGGGGCTGGTGTTTTCCAAGCTGTGATGTCTCCAAGACCCACTGAGTGGGCTGAACCAGCAGCAGAGGAGCCAAAATCCCAGCTAAGTCCCTGTCCAGCTGGGGATGTGCCCACAAGTCTGGGTGCAGACTGACAAACCTAATCCTTCCATGCTCTGAGCTGGACCCAGGCCTGATGAGCCCAGGAACACCACCCAGAAGATCTCAGGCACCACACAAGTCCTTCCAGCCTCATCTGGTGCCTCTTGGCAGTGCTGGAATAGCTGGATTCGATGATCTCAAAGGTCTTGTCCAAGCTAAATGATTCCATGGTTCTGTCCTCCTTCTGCCACCTCCTCAGAGAGGGAGTCAGACCTTAAAAGACTCATCTCTGACCCTTTGCCAGCTACCCTGGCCCCACCAAGACCACATGCATGGTTGTCCCAGCCTTGAAGCTGTTCCTGAAGTCCATTCCTGAGTGCTGGATCACCAGAACATTCCATGTTTTCAGACATTGACACTGACATTTCCCACCAGAACATGCACCACGTTCTCCTGTTGGCCAGGTGGTCCAACCCTTTCATTGACAACCATCTCCAAAGGTCCTTCTGTGTCAGAGAAAATTAAAATCCAACTCTTATAAGACAAATACTGCCAAGCAGAGGTTGTGGGCCAGCTCCTCAGCTCTGCCCGTGGATGGTACTCCTGGAACACAGAGAGAGTTGAGATGTTCAGTGTTTTTTCCTCTTTGATCTCATTAGATGGTCCTTTTCCCAACTCCTCTCTTCTGGCACACATTTTGCAGCCTCACACACCCCATCACACAGTGCTGGACCCCTGTTGGACACTGGGACTCGATGACTGTGGGACATGGTTGGGAAAAGCCTTTTAGTCCCATTCAATGGCTCAGCTGAAGGAAACTTGGTCCACAAGATCTCCAAAGGAGGATTCTGTCCCTGCCCATGGCAGGGGGGGTCGGAATTAAAGGATGTTTGAGGTCTCTTCCAATCCAAATCATTCTGTGATTCCATGATTTTCTGATTGATGCTGGGGCTCCACAATCATGCAGGATTGTCTGGTGACATCCATACTTCATCCTGGTGGCCCTTGATAAGCCAACACAAAGGCTGGTGGAGGAGCAGGCAGGGAAGGTCCTTACCAGGAGAATGACAGGCCAAATCCCTCTCTCAGACCTGCACCCTGCACAAACCTCTGGCACTTCTGTCCGTGCCCTGACCCCATCCCACTAAACTTGGCCACATCTTTGTGCCAACATAACCTTTCCCCTTTTTCAGCCAGGATCAGCAGGAGTGGAAGAGCCTTATTAAAAACCAACTCCGTGTGTGTGAAGATAAATATAATCACTGGGGTTGATGGACTAATTAACTCCTTCCCAGAGCCTGCTGATTATCCCATGCTGGTGAATTCGCCATGGATTGCTGGAGTGGCCCTGTGTCCTGTTTACCCAGCCAAATACCCGACCCTCTTTATCTTTGGCTCCTTGTTTACAAGGGGAATAATTCAAAGCCTCCTCACCAACCTGCGGTCCTGGATATGTGGGAATGATTGAGAGGCTGAGCTGCTTTGAGAGGCTGGAAAAAGAGGCTCTGTGAAGATTTGCATCTCAGCTCAAACACAAGGCAACTGTTAAATAAAGCAAGGGCAAAGAAAGACAAAGCGGCTCCCACGAGGCTCAAGCACTGTCTTTGTCCCTTTTGTTTGCCAAGGAGACCTTGAGCAGGTCAGAGATGTCACCTGGGCATTGGATACGGGCAAGGAAGCACAACAACAAAAGCCAGGGATGTTGGTGGCCCCATAACACAGGTAAGGGACTGCAGGACCCACGGAGCAAAATCCATGAGGATGAGCCTTTGGGACCAAAGCAAGTACCATTTTCTTTGGAGAATTCTTCAGGGACAATGGAACTGGTGGAGCACAGACAACCAGCCATGAGGGGACAGGACCAGCATGGCCAGGAGGACAAGGCTGGGCAGGGAAGGATTTGAGGGTTAATTTGGAGTGTGAGAGGTCCTTGCTGCCAAATTCCTGCTCCCACACAGGCTTGAAATGGAATTTCTGCCCCAGGACTGGACATCCCCCCAGTTCCATCTCCTGGGATGAGCAAGTGGAGGGAAATTCAAGCATTTTCCATTGGAAAGCCCCTTTTTCTGAGCCAAGCCTGGCTCTGAGCCCACACCACCAGAACTGGTTAGTAGGTGTTTTGAGTGAGTTCTTGAAATTGTAATTTTACAGAGGGCAATTTTTCCCCCCACTTAACACATTCCCTCCCTTTGTATGGTCCTAAATCAATCCTGAGGACATTCTTTTCTTGTCTTTCTACAGCATGTTTAGAGCTTTCAGTCTCAGTGATGTCAACGGTGTTGCAATGCTTGGATGGGCCGTGCCATGTGTGACCACTTGGACCCGGGTTGGTGATAAGACCAGACTCAATGGGGTGAAGATGAGACCAGACTCAGTGAGATGAAGATGAGACCAGACTCAATGGGATGAAGATGAGATCAGACTCAAGGGCTCAAATCACGGATGTGCCAAATTCCCCGTTGGAGTTTCCCCAAGCCCAGTCTCTGAGTATTGGAGGCAGAGAAGGGCTCCCCAAAGCAGGAGGGCAAACAGGATGTGGGGAATAGCTGTGGGAAACCCCCGTGGTCCATTCTCCCATTCTGGATCTACCTGGAAGGACCAGCAATCTTGGGATGCCCGAAGCCAGGGAATGCACCACTCCCTGGGTAGCCCATGGACACAACAGCATTTGCATTTAGATGGGAACAATTACGAACTCAGATGGCCTTTTGTCACCACACAGCTGCTCTCACAGCTGCTCCTTGATGCCAAAAGGTTCCTTCTGGTGGTGACACGTCAGGGCCCTGCAGTCCTGCGGTGTCTCCTCCCATCCAGCTGGATAAAAGTGCTGGGTGGAAGTGCCAGATAGGGGTGAGATTTCCCTTTCCTCACTTTGGGATGTGTGTTGGAGGGGGAGACTCTGCACAGACTCAGCCCCCTGAACATCCCTGGGTGATCCGGGGGCTCAACTCGCTTGCCCAAATACAACACATGGCATGAAAGGTGCTGTATATCAACTATAGGGTCACCAGGCTATGTGTTCCATGGTCTGCAGACATAGAATCATGGTTTAGGTTGGAAATGACCTGAGAGACCATTTAATTCCACCTCCCTGGGACACTTTCCACCAGCCCAGGGTGCTCCAAGCCCCATCCAACCTGCCCTTGGACACTGCCAGGGATCCAGGGGCAGCCACAGCTTCTCTGCCCAACCTGGGCCAGGGCCTGCCCACCCTCCCAGCCACCAATTCCTTCCCAATATCCCCCCCAGCCCTGCCCTCTGGCAGTGGGAAGCCATTCCCCTTTGTCATGTTCCTCCATCCCTTGTCCCAAGTCCCTCTCCAGATTTCTTGTGCACTTCCTCATGCAATCCCCACTGGGCCCACTCCTTGCAGATCCCTTTCATCTCAGACACCCCTGGACATCCCCAAAACCACCTCTGTGCTTAAGAAACTGAGTCAAACACACCCCTGAGGTTGGAGAGCGATTCAGCCAAGCCTGTGTGCGCTTCAGAGGGAGCAGAGCTGCTCTCCAAATTCCTTGGACAATATTTATTCCCCCAAATTCCAGCATGAGCTCCCGTGCCTTGCTCCTGGGAGATGCCTCCAAGCACAGAGCTAAGGTTGTGAATCCAGAGCTGGATCTCTCCTGGAATAATTTTGACATTAAAAAGAATAATTAAAGAGTTTAAAACCAGAGTTCTTTTATGATCACAGAATGGTTTAGGCTGGAAAAGACCTCTCAGATCAGGTCAACTGCCCTGGTACAGCAGCAGGAACAGCCTTTTCCACAGGGCCCTGGGAAACTGGAGTGGGATTGTCCCCAGAAAGGTTTTCCTTGTGAAACACAGAGATCTGGGGGAGGTCACACGTGTGGGAGCTCACACTGGCACTCCTGGAGCTGAGGGTGGGATGCAAGCCAAGCATCCAACAGGAATTTATCAGGACACAAGAATCCTGGCATTCCACTCTCCAGGAAGCTCCCCTTGCAGATCCACTGGGGATTTGTTTGCCAACCTTATTTTAGAACTAATATTAACCAGTATTAGTCTCTTGACAGGGATCTTTTTTTTCCCCCTCAATGCTGAAATTGCATGTGAATTGTGAATTTTCCAGTTAATTGAGCAAGCAAAGCCCTGGTAATGCAACAGGCCCCTGTAATGGGCATGTTTGAGTCCATTTTTCCTCGAGGGATCCAAATTGCAATAGTCAGAAGGAAAAGACAAAATAAAGGAAGATGCTGTAACTTGTAGGGTCATTTCTTAGGAATCTATGGAAGTTTCCAGCTTCTTTTCCTTTGCATCCGAAGGGTCATCTCAGGGTCCTCCCTGTGAGGGAGATGTTTGAGGGGAAGGAGGAGGAGCAGAGTTAGCTGGAAATAGGACTCTTGCTCAGCCCAAACACCAGGAAATGGCCATTCCAGGATGGAAATTTCAGCCTTTCCATGAGACTGGAAATCCTGGGTCAGGGTTGAGAGTTCAGTGGTTGGTTTTAGGAGGGGTGGCCACCAAACCCAAGGCTGAAATGGGGTAACCCAGAAAAACCCTCTCCATCAAAATCCAACTCTTTGGTCACCCTTCCATGGAGCCAACCCCACCCCAAAGAGCCCTTCAGCTTCCCCAGGGGGCAAAACCTCTGGAATACAAAACCTACCAGCTCCAAGACAAAGTGTATCCAAGGGGAAACTCCTTCACTGTGGCTCCAACAACACCCAGCAGCAGGAATCCAGCGGGATAACACCCATTCCCAGCCAGCAGGGAGCTGGCCCCGGATCCAAACGGGCCTTTAATCTCCCTTTGGGCCAGGGGATTTTATTTCCCAGACGTTCCTTCTCGACACACTTTGGTTTTATGTGGGAAAGGGTTTGCAGCAGGAGCAGCAGATGGATGCAAACAGCAGGCTCGGGAATAGCTCTGGAGGGGAAAGCGTTGGATACAGCTCCGTATTTTGCACACAGGGCTTGTTTTCTCCTCCAGGTCTGGGGCTGAGCCAAAACCTGGGGCAGGTGTGACTTCCAGTGCCTGTGTTGGGGCAGCAAATTCCCTGCCTCTTCACAAAAGGAATAATTTTCTCCCTCAGTTTGAAGGGGGCTTTGCAGGAGCTCTCCTTGAGGGGAAGGCCAAGCATTCCACACTCCCGGTTTTGGGATGCCCTCACAACAGAGAGGGACAGATTTCCTATTTTTGACCTGAATTTTAAGGCCTGCCCTCACGACAGAGAGGGACAGATTTCCTATTTTTGACCTGAATTTTAAGGCCTGCCCTCACGACAGAGAGGGACAGATTTCCTATTTTTGACCTGAATTTTAAGGCCTGCCCTCACGACAGAGAGGGACTGATTTCCTATTTTGAACCTGAATTTTAAGGCCCAAAGAACAGCTTTTACTTGAGGTTTCCCAAGGCATTCCTTTCTGTCCTTATGGAAACCAAGATTTAATCTATTTCCACCTCCCTTCCCTGCCTCACTCTGGAATTTTTGATACCACTCCTACCTCAAACATCCCCTATTTTTTTTCCCTCTCTTCCCCTACCAGAGTTAACAATAAATCACCTGCCAGTTGCCCGGGCACTTATTCCCAGGAAGCTGTTCAAAGGGGACCTGCTGCCAATGCCGGAACACATTTGTATCCCACTGTTCCCAGCCATGTGGCAGGTGATTCTGAGTCACAACAAATTTGCTTTGCTCCTGCAGGACTGTCACCTACTGTTTGCTCCAGGTCTGCAGGAAATCTCCCTGATCTCAGGCAGGCTTTGGACACGGGGAATGCTCATTTACTGCTTTGCACGGGGTGTCATAATTTTATTAAAAGCCAGACAAGCCTGACACCTCGGTGACAGAATATAATTTCCCTAACCAAGTGCCTTGACACCAAAAATTAGGCTAAATTGCATTATTTTAAAAGAGCAGATGGGAATGCTAAATGTTTGCCCAGGGAAATGCTTGGATTGCCACAGCCCATTATGCCACTGCAAAAAGGGGCCCCTGATGGGCTCCTTCAGCTGGGGCAGAGAAGGAGCCACAGGTAAAAGTCCAGCCCTGGGGGGGCCGTGGTCCTTCACAAGAAGCAGCTTTGCTCCCTCCCAAACACGGGAGATGTTGGGGTAGAAGAGCAGGTTTGCAGAATCCCAGGATCATTTAGGTTGGAAATGACCTCCAGGGTCATTAAGTTCAAGCTTTGATCCATTATCCCCTTGTCACTCATTCCTTGGGCACCTCCAGGCCTGGAGACTCCAAACCTCCCTGGGCAGCCCCTTCCAAAGCCTGACCACCCTTTCCAGGGAGAAATGGTTTAGAGAGAGGCTGTGAAGGCAAGAAGATCAAGGGTTGACCTGTGGGGTACCTCTGCTTCCCATCCACACTGGTCCTGCATCAGAAAGCATCAGATGTGTCCTCAGGTACATCCCACTTGCCATTGGCTGACCCTCCCTGTCCACTCCAAGGACTCAGCAATGGGATTCCTGCCCCACATGGTGTTTGCTGGGCTGACAGCCCAGACCCCAGGAAGGAATCATTGAATTGTTGGGTTGGGAAGGACCTTAAATCCCATCCAGTGCCACCCCTTGCCATGGGCAGGGACCCCTCCCACCAGCCCAGGGTGCTCCAAGCCCCGTCCAACCCGCCCTTGGACACTGCCAGGGATCCAGGGGCAGCCACAGCTTCTCTGCCCAACCTGGGCCAGGGCCTGTCCACCCTCCCAGCCACCAATCCCTTCCCAATATCCCCCCCAGCCCTGCCCTCTGGCAGTGGGAAGACATTCCCTGTGTGCTGTCCCTCCAGGCCTTTGTAAAAATTATTTCATTTCCATGTGGTGTTGTTGTCAACAAGTTGTCAAAGGAAGAAGGAATTGGGTTGGGAATGTGGAGATGCCAGTCCTGGCTTAGCCACAATCCTGGTCCCCTCCAGAGTCACGAACACAGAGTGGTTTGGGTTGGGAGGGACCTGCCAAGGTCATCTCCTCCCACCACCTTCAGCCAAAAGCCAGAAAGCAAATCAAGCTTTATGAGTAGAGTCTTTCCATCTCACATTTCAGCCCCAGCGGGTCAGTAACCAACCAAAACTCCACCAGCTGTGAAGAAACAACTCACTCCTTCATCTCTCACATCCCTGGATTCTCCCAGGTGGAGGGAGGGAACAGGCTGGCTGTGTCCTGTTTCCTGCAGCTCCCCTTGGTCCTTGGGGATCTATCCAGGGAGGAAAACTCCATCAGGTAAATGTCAAGGCCATATTTTTGGCATAAAAATGTTCTGAGCTCCAACCTGACAGTGACTGGAGATTTGCTGGAACCTTTTTGGGAAAGCTCCTGTGGGGTGAAGCACCTCTGCCCACGTTTCTCAAGCTGGCAGCAGCAGAGAGGCAAAATCCCTGGGGAAGAGGAGGGAATAAATGTGAGAAATCTCCATTCCCAGCCTCAGGAGCTGAGGAAGGGCCTGCAGGTCACCTGGTGAAGACTTGGAAGTCCTTGCCCAAGGCTCTCACTGATAAAAAAGTGGGGAAAAGACCACCAGGGGAGAGTTTTCTCTCAAGGCTGAGCCGAGCTCGGTGCCCAACTCAGCACAGCTGCCCAGGCAAGCTCTGCCCCAAATCACAGCTTTGTTTCAGCATTCCTGAGCTTTCAAAACCTCCTTTCTGCCTCAGAGCTGTCCTCTGCATCCAGCCAGGAGCAGAGGGAAAGCCATGCTGACACAGAACCCTTGACTTCCCCTGGACAGCAAGTTTGTCACAGTTTGGATCTCTGTGGTGGCACTTTTTTGGGTGGGGTCCAAACGGGCAATGTGCTTTTTGAAGCAAGGGCTTCCTATTCAACCAGTCACATCCACACTTTAGCAGGAGGAGGACACATTCAACCCTCTGAGCCCTCTCTTGTTCCATGTGCTCAGAACCAGCCTCATCCCATCAGCCAGAAGCCTCTGTGAAAATGAAACAACCCAGAAAAACTCCGGGTAATTTCCAGAAATGCAAATTGGAGCAGATTGGGCAATTTCTAGCACCAGAAATGCAAGGAGTGTTTGAGAAGCGGTTGGGGAGAAAGCAATCAAACGGACAACAACAACAACAACAACAACAAAAGAGAGGTAGATGTGGGGAGGGAAAAAAAATTGGTGTGCTGGAAATGGCAGCTGGAAAGAAGCCCCCCAGGAGAGCAGGGAGATGGTGCTGAGGGAGAGGGAGATGGGGGGAAAGCAGCACCAGAGAAGAAACACAGCAAAGAGGCTGAGCTGGGGAGAGAGTGAGAGCCACCAAACAAGCAGAGAGAACCCAAAGCCAGCATTAATTAGGGGAGGAGGAACAAATAAAGGGCAACAAATTGCAGAGAGCTTTGGCAATGGGCAGCAAGGAACCTGCTCCTCCTGCACACAGACCCAGGGAAGGACAGGGGGTTTGGCTCTCGTGCTCCTGGAGGGGGAGAAAGCACTGGGGGCATCTGGACTGGCACTGCTGGGCAAGGGCAGGAAGGGTTTGTGTCATGGGAGGGAGCAGCTGGTTGGAGAGGCCAGAGAGACTGGGTGGGTTGGCAAAGGATTTAAGGAAACTGTTCTGGTTTGATAACATTCCAAGTAAGTTAAGCATGTATATATATATATACATA
>VXBX01007362.1:1538-17712 GCA_013400415.1 Scytalopus superciliaris
CAGGGGCAGCCCCCAGACCCGCAGGCTCTGCTGTGCCCACACCCCTGCCAGGGGCAGCCCCCAGACCCGCAGGCTCTGCTGTGCCCACACCCCTGCCAGGCTTTCCACACGGTCCCACACGGCATCCTGATCTCCCCACGGCACAGCCGGGGCTTTGCAGGGTGGGCTACTCGGCCCAGGAGCCATGGGATGCAGGGATGCAGCCAGAGAGTTGTGGCCAGGGGCTCCTTGTCCAGGGGGAGGCCGAGGCCGAGGGGTGTCCCTCAGGGCCCGGCCTTGGCACCGCCGCTCTGGGGTGTCTCTGCCAATGACACCGACAGTGGGATCGAGCTCAGCCTCGGCACGTTTGCTGGTGACAGGAGGCTGAGCGGGGCAGGTGACACAAGACAAGGATGGGGCCACCGAGAGGGGCTTGGGCAAGATGGAGAAGGGGGACCATGAGAAGCTCCTGATGTTCATTCAGGCCAAGTGAAAGGTGCTGCACCTTGATCAGGGCAATCCCACAATTATTCAGGTCGGAAGAGACCAGCGAGATCATCCTGTCACAGCATCACCCCAGCACCACCATCATCACCCCTAAACCATGGCTCCTGGTGCCACATCCATCCCCATGGACAGGAACAGGGTGGTACAATTGGTAAAGGAAAAGGAGCAACTTGGAACTGCTCAGTGGGCAGATGCAGAACAGTGACATCCTGGGGAAACTGAAACATGGTGGGACAGCTCATGCAACTACAGCTCTCCAATGAAGGCTCATTAGGAAATGAAGGGCACAGAAGTAAAGACAGACTGGCAAAATTTGGAGGACAGTTTGAACACAAAGCACTGTTCTTTATACGGACAACATCTTGGCTGAGAGTTCGTGGATCACTGAGGATTTAAGTGTGGTAGAGTGTTGGGAATTTGTTACAGAGCCACTTCCCCAGTCTCATCAGGTGACAGTGTCCTTGAAACAGCTTAAGGCAGGCACATGGTAAAGAAGGAACTTGGGACTGAGATGCAACACACCAAAAAACAAAACAACCCGAAACAAATAAAAAAGTATTAGTATACTGAAAGCAGAAGTGAAAATAGACTACAAAGTAAGAATTGAAAAACACTGCATTGGTGGGTTAGGATAAAAAAAAATCAAGAGTGTCAAGGGGAGATTTAGGCAACAAAAGCTTTACAGATGCATGCACAGCAACTAAATAAACAAAGGAAAATGGAGGCCTGTAATGGTGCAAGCCCAGCACTGCCTTTGTCCTCACAAGCAAGACCCCCAGGGCTCCGTGCCCAGAGGCAGGTTCAAGAAAGGGAACAGCTACCGAGAGCGGGAGAAGATTAAGCTGTGAGGACACAGTTCCATGGCTTTGTGAATCCAGAATAATTGTGCACTGAATTCAACAAGTGACTACATGGAAGCAGGAGTTGTTGTGAGAGTTGTGAAAGTTGTTGTGAGACTGAGATTATAAAAGACCCAAAGGGATACATTCCAGACAAAAGAGTAACAGAAATGTTTATTCAAAGCATCTTAACTCAACCTTTTATGAATAAAAACATTGGTAAATAAGCAATATTTGGTAGACATGCGAACTAAATGACCTACTTTTAAATTTCTTTTTTTTCAGGATCGTTGTCTTTAGTTGTATCCAGTTACTGTTTCCTCTGATTCAACCTCCTAAATCAGTAGTTCCTGTGGAGGTGAAGGAAAGACAGGGCATAGAGATGGATTACAAAATACTGGAAAGTAATCCCAATAAACTAAAACGGAATTCCAGGACTCTGCTGTCTACCTTAGTCCTCCTTACCCACTGTCTTTCAATGCCAACACTTGAATTCAACTGTTTTACATTGTTAGTCAGCTGGCAGACTCAGTACACACTCACTGACTGCCAGCCAGCCCATATGTAACTCTGGAAAAACCAAAGGATATCTCCTAGTTAGATGATATCATAAGGAATGCAGAGCAAGAAGGATGGAATTTCTATGTGGACCTAAAATGACAGTAATGGGGCAGGGAACACAAGGCTGCAAGAAAACAGATTTTGTGACACCTGCTCTTCACAGGATCCATATTTTCTTCATATCATTTCCTCTTCCTATAACTTAATCTTGCTAAACAGAAAGACAAGGGGAACAATATGTTGTCTAAATAATTATGGATGCAGACCTATGCTGAAAAATCAGTAAAATCATCCAATTCCTTCTTCTGGAAATGTGTCACATTGCTGTATTTTCAGGCATTGGGATCTGCCTCTGTGCCTCTGACAGATGCCTGGGTTCATTTGTGCTTAAAAAGAACCCCTAAAAAAAACAATGGGGAAACAAGAACTGCTTTGTCGTGGTAGGCCAGAAAATTCATTAGAATCAAGTAAAGTCCAAATGGGTATTTCAGCCAGGTGGTCTTTGAGACAAACCAGGCTCAGTGCACTTTTGCCAAATCCAAAGCAGAGCTATGCAGGAAACCCACTGAGATTTCTGCTGGATCTGCTCCAAGCCCAGGGATGCTGAAGGTGTCAGTCCTACACACCATGTCAGCCAGCTGGCTACTCTGCCCTGAAGCAGGAGAGAGCCTTCAGAGATGAACACTGAGAACAAAGAAACTAGGGAAACTGCAAGAGCTGACCTAAATGTTTTGTGTACACCTCCAGGCATTCTCACATGGTTCAAACAGTCTTTCTGACCCCCATGGAGAGTGCTTTGCTTCGATCTATTGTAAAATGGACTGATTACAGATGGATAAACTTATACATCACGCAATGCAAGCTCATAAATTTTAACACTTCATAAATACAATCAACACAGTTGAGTGGAGGCCTATAAGCTAGAAATTATTAAAACTAGATACACCTTTTTGTCACTTCTTAGTGATTGTGTATTTAAAACAGGCTTCTGAACTGCCTGGAAGAAAACCTGAGCATCTCAATTCAAATCCCTTTGGTTTTTGAGGAGAAACGAATCAGTCAGAGACTGATCAAGCCATAACATATACCAGTACCTTAAAAATTTGTTTCTTTGTATTTATTTTGCCTGCTTTTTAACTTCAGTTTACAGAATAAGAATCCACAGTTCCATTAATGAGAGAAAAGTGGAGTGCTCAAAACTGCCTGAACTTCGCTGGGTCTGACATCTTCTCTCTCATTTTCGTACTAAAAAAAACCAGGTTGGAAATTGATTCTATTACAAATTCAGCTCTGCAAGTGCTGTCAGCTGTACATGCATAGGTAATGCTGCACAGAAGTGTCACTTTTAATTTGTACTGTTGCTGTGTATGAACTTGACTACTCAGTTTACCTCTCTAGAGGAGTGTCCCCCTTATCAAAGGCAGAGATTCCCATGGCCTCTCAGCAGCAGAAAGACTTCACCCGATTGACCTACATCATTTCAAACCCTGACTGCCAATTAAAGTATGAGCACACATGCCCCAGTCCTCACCTTGATCCTCCTGATCTTCAGGGACTTCTTCCTGTTCTCCTTCCTCTCCTGCATCCATTGCTGGGCTCAAACCCTCACCGGATTCAAGAACAGCAGGCTCAACATCCCCGCCCTCAGCAGACTCCTCAGTGACTGCAAAGTGAGAAATCAGAAATACCAAAGAAAGCTTATGTGACAGATTTGCACTCAGCCTTTGTTTTCATGCAGCAGCCACAAACTCCTACTGAAGGCTGCAATCCTTACTCACATGAGAAATGCCACAAAATGTTCCCTAATTCTTTATGATCAAGTTTGTACCATATAGACTAAAATGATTCACAGTTGTATCTCATTATGCTTGATCAGATAAAACAGACATATATGTATTGTAAATTGTAGGAACAGACTTGGAGGTTCTGAACATTCAATACATGGAAAATCATACGAAAAACAAACCAAAACAAAGCAAAACACAAACCCCCTCTCACACTACTTGATACTAAACCTAAAAAACTATTGTCACAATAGTCAGAGCATGGAATTTCCAGAGGTCCAGCAGAACAAACCTGAAACTGATGGCATTTTCTCCTCTCCAGTTGGAGAGGGGGGTTTTTCATCCTGGGGAGTCCAGGGTGTTAATGTGGTAATTTCTGATGCCTTCCATTTTGGTTCAACAGGTAATGAGGCCTCCTCCTCCTCTTCTTCTTCTTCTTCTCCTTCTTTTTCCTACAAGAGAACTCACAAAATCCAGTATCTCATCCTAGAGGTATTGGGGGAGTAACTAAGGTGATGGTTTTGTGTACTAAAACCTCCTGATCTGGGCTCAAAATGGCCATGCTTTTTGAAGTCATTTTTACAGGTGGAGGAACTTCAGCAGCCACAAATCTGGGACAAGAGCTACACTCTGAACCTTGATGAAGTCAGTTGACTGTTACCAGTGATCAGTACTTGCCAGTTTGCTTTCTTTAAGGCAAAATTTTGTCTCTCCCTTAAACAGAATGGCTGAAAGGGGCCTCTCAACTCTGGCTCCTCCTCAGTGCCTGCAGAGGAGACCTGATGCTGTGCCTGGCAGATGCTGCACTGTCTGTCTCACACAGGAACAGAGTGGCAAAACAGCTGGTTCTGCCCCAATTTTTGCCTAGGGAAGACCTCTGAAAGGATCGAGGAAGCAATAAAGTACTGCACAAAGCTTATAGCTTTGAAATTTAAAGATGATTTTTTTTTTTATTTAAAAGATCATGTTTGATTTTATACAAATGTGAAAGAATCTTACAGTGGAATCATTACCTGTATTCCCATCTACTTTCTTTGAATTTTTAAAAAATGCACTTTGTTCTGCAATTACTTCAACTAAAGCAAGGGGGCAAAATTAAATCTTACTTTAGTGGCACACTTTCCCTTGCTTTACACATCTAATCCAACAATTCTCAAATGAACTGAGGACATCAGGTACATATCACTTTGGATACTCCTATGAATCTCAAAGTGCAATTGAGGATCTTTTGCTTTTAGCCAAAGAAGGCAAAACAATCTCCAAGCTTTGTAAATCTCTCTCAGTATTGGTAATATTTTGTTAATTATTATGTATTATTTTATATTACATTATATTATAATTATTTTGTCCCTGTCTTAAGAAGTAATTACTGCATGGAAGAATTGAGTAAGGGGAACTAATGTGTCAGACTACAAACTCTAAGCTAAAATGTGGCATATTTTCTTAAAACCAAAACAGTCATATTAAGATATAGTTCTTTTATCTGTAGGTATTTTGCACCCTATCAATCAGAAATGTTTCGAAACATTCATGCACAAAGAACAAAAAACAGGCCTGATCCCAGCTGCTCCCTACAATTATCAGAAGCTGTGGATATCAAGCTCCAGGACAATATGGGACATATTTCCAAAACATGAATCTGCTGGAAATTACCACCTGTATGCACAGCACCCAGCAGCTCAGAAACAGAAGAATACGTATTTTTCATTGTTTTCTACTGTTCAGAAAAAAGTCAAATACAGGTTAAATGTACACACAAATACATCTACATTCTTCTGTGCTTTGAAAGGTCCTGATTCTCCTAAACTTTAAGAAGATTCATGCCTGCAAGCACTGCAAAATCACACGTTGTACCTGGTAAAGCTTACACAGCAGAGAAGGTGAAGAAAAAAAACAAATTTAAAAACCTCATTTAGTTCTTGAGAATGCAGGATCTCCACCTTTCTTTGGCTGGTAAAAATCTACTTTAACATCAGTGTCCACAGGGCATCTTAT
The DNA here is from genome assembly GCA_013400415.1 of Scytalopus superciliaris. Lineage (NCBI taxonomy): Eukaryota > Metazoa > Chordata > Aves > Passeriformes > Rhinocryptidae > Scytalopus > Scytalopus superciliaris. Next base: position 7,204 of record VXBX01007362.1, read on the forward strand.
TGATTATTCAACAATTGATCTGGTTTACTGAGTTCTCTGATATTCAGTATAATTTGAAACATCATCTCTTTTACCTGCTCTACTTGTATGTATTCACCATGCTGCTCACATCCAAAATCAAAGACGTATTTGCCACGGCCTAAAGGCTGCATAAAGATACAAAAACATCAGCAGAACTAAACAGTCCATTCTAAGGACAGGAATCTAAAATGTCCTTTACTACAAGCCCCACACAATAGGCTATAGCAATGTAGTTTGAAAGAAAAGTTGCAGAGAGACTTGGCACTGTGTCCTGCAGATTAATTCAGTTTCATGTGTTACAATTATGGCACAAGAAATACTACAGAAGATCAGGAGCCTGGCTACTTGAATTTAAAGTGGAAACAGATCATATTAAGGCAATTTCATGTGAACTGTTCACATGAATAGAGAGTTCTGCTGCATACTTACCTTTCCATTGAAAAACCTGCCCTTAAATGTATGGTTTAGGTGGATAAGTTCAGCTGGTCCTTCCTGGATTCCATTTACCCAGCCACCAACATACTTAGATCCTGTGTCTTTATAGACATATGTACCTCGCCCATGCCTAAGGAGAAAAGAATAATTTTGCTTTATATCACTGACTATTAAGAATTTAGCAAGTTCTTGTATTTAAGGTATTATATTTAAGGTATTAAAACTGTATTAATTAAGGAGCTGAAACTCCTCAAGCTGGACTGAACTGCCAAGGTCATCCTTGGACTCAGTTTGCTGCAGTCAGACATGCTTTGCAAAATAATCTTTGCCTTTTATTGCCACTGGGTGACTTGAAACATCCCTGTAAGAAGGAAACAAACCTCTTGTGGTTAAACCATTCTCCAGTATAGGTGTCTCCATTTGCATACGTGTATTCTCCATGGCCCTGTCTCTGGTCATCCACCCAGTCTCCTTTAATGACAAAAGGACACAAACAGTGGGAGAACTGGTTTATTTCACTGTGTGATATAGTGGTGAGTTCATAAAGTTAGAGAAGGAAAAGAAAGCTGACACCACTGTGGTTCCTCACTATTCCTTACTCTAAACCCTTGCTCTTTTCTCATCAGTCTGTCCCTCTCCACACAAAGTGATGCTGCTGCCTGACCTCTATTTCCCTTTGTCCATCATGGCCTGTTTCCATTATCACTCTCCATTATCACCATGAACACACCAGGCCATGGAACAACCTGGCCCTATCTTTACATTGAAGCTTAGCTGATATTCAGAGTGTTTCAGGTACTCTCCTGCAAGCAGGGAAACAACATGACTTTAAACTTCTTCAAACTTCAGAGATACCCCAATCCCTGAGTGAGACCTCTAAGCAGCAGGCTATTTGTTTTAAGGATGGACCTAATAAAAATCCCAAAATATTTTACACTGCACACATCAGTGGTCAAATTATCACTCAGGAATAAGGAACTATACCCTCTTCTACCAGGATTGCACTGATTTGTAAAAGATACTTAGTATTTCTCAGGACTTCGAACATCCCACTTCAAAGGAGGACGTGACAAGAATTAACCACTACTAAATATCATACATGTCATAATATATCATTATATATATCATAATAATATAATAGCATGATAATGTTATATTATACTAATATATCATGGATTCCCATGAATACACCCCAAAGTTCTCAGAGCTATTACTAAAGAAGGAATAAAGGAAGATGTCTTGTAGAAAATGCATCTTCTTAAAATACTGTTCTCCAATTCGGCATCTCTTTGCATTTGGGGGGAGAAGGAGGAGGGGGTGTGTGAAATGTGTCCTTTGGGTCACAGAAACCCTTGCAAACTGTGCCTGGTGCTTTTACCTGCGTATTTTGACCCGTCTGGGTAAAAGAAGATCCCCTTGCCGTGCTTTTTGTTCTGGAGATAGCTCCCGGTGTAGAGAGCCCCGCTCTTGAACCTGTAGGTGCCCTGGAACGCAGGGGGCACACACAGAACACCCGTGAGCGCCCACAGGGGGGAAAACACGATGGGGAAACACATCTGTAACCACGGTGAGTGCCTTACTCGCCCGCTCCTCAGGCCGTGCTCGTACTCCCCTTCGTAGGTGTCTCCGTTGGGCAGCCGAGCCTTCCCAAAGCCGTGCCGCTCCCCTTCGGGATTGCGATCCCCCTCGTACTCCTGCTCAGACCGCGGGGGGACGGCGGGTCAGAGGGCCGGGCCTCGCCGGGCCCAGCGCCATCAGGCAGGGGGGGTGCGAGGAAAGCGGCTCCACCCCCGCCCGGCCCCAGCCCCGCATTCCCGGGGATGCTCCCTGCTCCCTTCCCCCCTTTCCCTTCCCCTTTCCCCCCCGGCGGACCCCCACGCCGGCCTCTCCCTCCTCGGCCTCCTCGCCCTCCTCAGAGCCCAGCTCCGACATGGCCGCGGCGCCGCCGTCGCTATGGCAACCGCGCCGGGCCCGGGGCCGGGCTTGGCCGCTGGGTCCGGCCTAGGGACGGGAACATCCCATCCACAGCCCCAAATATCCCCCCAGGATGGTGCCAGCCGCTTCCCGGCGGACTAACACCGCAGGGGTTCCAGCTCGGAGTGAGGAACAACGTGAGGGATGATCCGACTGTGCAGGAAAGTGGCTGTATTCTGACTTTTTTCCCCAAACCTCTCTGCTCAGTCGGCCTCAGCAGGGACGTGCTTAACTCTGATGGTATCTCAGAGAGTCAAGAACCTCCCGTACTAATACAATTACAGATAAAACAATACAGGGAGGGAAGAGAAGGGCTCTCCTTCCTCAGTAGACCAAGAAGAATAAACGGGAGAGGCTCACGAGGAAAATAAATCAATACAGGGAGGGAAGAGAAGGGCTTTCCTTCTCCAATAGGCCAAGAAGAATAAAAGGGAGAGGCTCAGGAGGAAAAGGAGAGAGGATAGTCCATCACAGCCCATCATCAGTCAGTATCAATCAGCAATAATACCCCAAACGGAACTGACTTGATTTGTCTCTTAATGTCGCCCCTTATTTATGTTTTCTTTGTGAGCTGCACTATTCAAAACGAGATGTGATTTGCCTCAATGCAAGGCTGTGCTTTCTGACTCTCTGCAGAGGAAAGTGCCCCAAGACCCTGCCTTGGCCAAGGGAGATGCTGACCACTGCCTCCCAGCCCTGCCTGCCTCCTGCAGGTGTTGGGGACAGGCTCTTGCTGAAGGAAAGTTGTATTTCCACTCCAAAAGCAGCAGCTTCACAGAGCTCGGCAGGACCCGGGGCGTGCCAGTGATGCAGGAGTCAGGGCAGGCAACCTCACCATCCCTTTGCACAGTGATTTAATGGCCAAGGACTCGCAAGAGGAGCCAGGCAAGGATGTGTGTGGTGAAAAGGAGCAAGCCAGCCAAGCTCTGGGCAGAGCAGGTGACATTTCCAGGACAGGCAGCAGAAGGAGTTGCAAGTGGTTGGAAAACGTGGTGTGGAGGTCACCTTATGCCCTGGGTCAGAGCTTTACCTTCCAAGCCAGAGGAAAAACTGTCATCTCTCTGGATATACAACATTCAGGTAAGTTTCTCTGTTTTCATAGGTAGGAATCAAAATAGCCAGTATTTAGATAATAAATAGTAGTAAAATGCCACTTCTATGGTACATATGTCTTTTTGTTCTCACCTGCACAAAGATGAAAAAGGAAGAGACTGTTGCTAAATACCTCCATGTTCAAAGGAACCATTTGGGCTTCCAAGTTAACACTATTTGAGAGCACTTTCCCTTTGAAACAGTTAAGAACACCCAAATTAAATTTTCTTAGTTGCCAGGGCATTAAAAAGCCATACATTTATTAACTCAGAACTATATGATTATTTCTCCTTTCCTGCACAATTCCCAGCATTTGACTAGGGAACCCTAATTTGCATAATGCCTGTTAATAAGCAACTGCAGAATGTGCAAACTACTGCTCTGCCTGCTCAGCTCCTGCAGAACTGATGTGAGTGCCCATTATCTGAAGCATAATCTGTGCAGTTCCTTCTTTCTTACTCTTGATGATGCTTCTGTTTGTTCTTGCACCTAAGGTTGGCTAAATTCTTTTATCTACAACAAGGCAATGTATCGAATTGCAAAACTGGTGACCAGGTCTGTGAGTGGCAGAATCATTCTAAGCAGACACTTTGTCTCAGAGCTGTATGTTTGGAATGCACTTGCTCCCTGTTAAACTCAGTGACCAAAATAACCGAGTGTCTTTTGGCCTGGAAGGTGACAGAGCCCAGGACACAGCTGTGACACAAACAGGAAGCAGTGACAAGCCACCAGAGTCACTGCCCTGGACAATCACTAATGATGATCATTAACTCTTCTTGCTTCTTGTTTTAGAGTTCTGGAGGAGGAAAGGAGTCTGAAGGAGCAACAACTCAATTTTCTTGGGAAGGAGCTAAGAACTATTTTTTAATAAAAGTAAAACTGCTCAGAACCCAGAAGTGGCAGACAGCACAAACTTCTGCATGTCAGGATTAGACACTGCCCTAAATGAGGGAGGCATCATTTAAAGTTTTCTATACCTAGAAGCTGTCTTGTGAGGACAGCTACAGCTTATAAGGATACATATAATTAGTGACAAGAAGGATTTATTTTGTAGTTTCTGGTCTTCCAGTTGCATTTGGGTGTGTTTGAAAGTCAGATTAAAGTTAATCTTCAAATATGTGACTACTGAAAGGAAGGCTGTTATCATCCCTATTTTCCTGTTCTTTTTCTGTCAAAGGACCAACAAAATACCATAAATATTCTTAAGGTCTTGCTGATCTTATATATAAATTTCACTTCCCAAAAGTCCTGAGAAGGTGTTTGTACTGGAAAGACAGTGACATAGGGAAACAAAAGGCTGTTGGGCACAAAACCCCATAAGGTGCCTCCTGTGGGAAAGGACAGCCCTGGATGTCCTTTTATTCTGCCTTGCAGGTCCTCAATCTGAATTGAACCAGAGAGCTTCTTTGTAGGGAGGAATGGCCAAAAAGCACTTTTAAGGCCTTTTATGCTCCTGCCTCTCTTTGGACTTTACCCCGTGTTAGGAGGGGGCAGACTTTTGGCAGTGCAGAGGTTTTGCAGGGAAAATGCTGCTGTGCCAGGCCTGGCCTCAGGGCTCTTCCCAGCACTGGCCAAGCTTTGAAAACACAAGTAGCACAGTGAACATTAGAAACAACAGGACTGTTTCTTCATCTCTGCATTTCAATGTGTCTCTCTTCAAAGGGGTGATAAAAATACAACAGAGTGCACACATAACCTCTGATGTGGTAAAGGCAGAATGATGTTTAATTCACACTGGGTGCACCTTGGAATTCCTGCCCTCCAGGAGCTCCTGCTCCCTGCCCCTGTCCTACCATGCATCCTTCTTCCAGGAGCACTGCCTCTGGGAACGAGCTTTTCTCCCCTCTGGCCAGCAATGTGGCTCTGGGGAGCCAGCCTTTCAAATTCTGCCATCAGAATTAATAGGAAGAATGGAGATAATTCGTGCAATTCACAGGTCGGTTTCCTCACTTCATGTATTATTCAGGCATTACTGACACAGCTGGTTACTCTGGGAGGGCCAGTCCTTGGCACTCAAGTCAGTTTGGGCTAAATTAGAGATGCAAATGAGCTTTCATTGCTTATGGTAGGGCAGGCCTGGGCAGTATCATGTCTTTTGACAGAAGAGAAATCTGTAGGGAAGTATTTTGTTATCTCTTAGAAGACAGTAATTTACATCTTTCCTCTTACAACAGCTAAAACCACAGTCTAGTATAATGCATGGTCAGTATCAGATACTTGCAAAGTGTAAACAGGAGCTGTCAGGAAAAACTTAATTAAGTCAGCTCCCTTCCTCCTGAAACTTCAATATAAACCAGGTTGTTTTCATCAGCCTTTTGGAGAAAAACTATGGAATAGTAGAATTAAAATAGTATCCAAAGGGCAGTCTTTGTTTGGGAATACATATTTCAAGCCTTTTAAATATTCTGCAATAAATACTGTCAGATACACTTAAAATATTTTCTTAGATTATGGGAGCAAAGAGTGGACAAAGTGAAATTTATTGTCACTAACTTCCATATACCGTTTTTTCTCCCAATTCAGAATTAAGCAATATTTTAAAATGTCAAAATCCTTTGCAAAATGGGAACTTCTCTCCACACAGCTCTTTTTAAGCCCTTTAAAGGTAAAATGAAACATGCTTGTTATGTATAGAGATATCCTCTTTTTGTGCTCATAACCAAGCCAGCACAACAACTAAATGACCTTTCGAACCACTCAGTTTACAAGGGCCTCTTCCAATTAACACTGGGATATCCTGAAGGCAGGATGATTAGACAAGCAAAGTTTGTGTGAAAGCCATTCTTGAAATATGGATGAAGCTTTCTATCTTGGTGAAACACGACCTTTCAGTTCCCTCCTGGAGAATATCCAAAATATCCAAGGGAAAGTGGTCTGCTGGTATTTATACCCTGCCTCCCAATTCTCTGACCTCACTGCTCAGTTTGAAGTCCAGACTGCATGCCATTCTTCAGACATCTGAAAAAAGCGTCAGGTTTTTCATTTTACCCAAGGTAAAGTGCAAGCAGAACATATGAAGGTCCCTTTGATTCCATTTAGGAAATTGTTTCTAATGTCTTTTCTCAAGGCTTCTGTGACAATCAGCATCACTGACTGCTACCAAGAAAGCAGTTGGCATTCATGAGATAAAAAGGTATCTCATGGTCAGTGTAAGAATAAAGTAGCATTAATATTAAATTTTTCTCTACTTTTCTCTGGAAACAACCATCCAAACCTAAGCTTCTTTATTCAGGCATAGCCTGTAATGACATAAAGCTCAAGCAGCCCAATTCTTTTGTCTGTATCACCTGAAGTCCTAACCTGGTAATTCAGAATTAAGTCAAAAGAGAATAATGCAGTGGCTGAGGTAGATGGGACTAATTTGCTGCCTCCTTATTCCTGTCAGCTCAAATACCTTCATTTTTCATCCTCTTATTCCTGACTTGCAGGGCAATTGCTTTAGTGTAAGCTCTCTGTTCTGCTTTCTATTTTACTGTGGTATTTGTAACTGTTCTGGTATTTGATTTCTATTAAAATAAGCCTCAGTCCTCCCTTGTCATATAACTACCCTCTAGTGATCAAGTCTGCAAGCAAGCAGAAAGGAAATCTGCCAGTATTCTACCTGTCTATTTCACTCTGTTTACTCCTCAGCAATTGTTTCTGCAGCCAGATCTTGCACTTCCACTCAGTTCTCCAGGAAATTTCAGAGTAGAAATATGGGCAAAGTAATGAGGAACGATCCCGTTTCCTGGAGAAAGCAGAATTAAATTCTTCAAGTTCCTCAAAATATATTTGTATTTTGTACTAAAAGATTCTCTACACATTGTTTCACAGATTCCATCTGTAATAGTGCAGCTTGATTGCGTTCTGGTTTTGTGTCTGGTTTTGTTGTTTGTTTGTTTTAATTTTGCATTCTCAGAACATTCTTCTCATTTTTCTTTGAGCCTGTATTTTATTTTGGGTCTCTAACCAAGGAACCCCCATCCTCACTGCAGGGGCCACTGGTCCCAGCAGCAGCAGGTCACATGCAGAAGCTCTGCCCAGGGCTCCCTCAGGCAGATCCTACCCCAAGAGACACCCCTGCTGCTGTAAGCACCTCTTTTACAGACCTTTCCTTAGACAGCATGAGGTGATTTAACAGTCACACTCCCCAGCCCTCTGGAAAGCCTTGGGGAGAGCCAGAGCAGCACACTGTCAGCACCACTGACCTCATTTTTCTGAATGGAACCAGAGACAGAGAGGCAGCTCACAGGGTTCAAGTAAATGCCATCATTCCTAAATGTCTCCTGCAGTCAGAGCAATATCTGTCTTTATGTAGGCAGCCTGGAGGCAGTTTTACTGCCCTTCCCTCTCTATGTTCCACATGCTGTATGTTTTCTTTCTTCATAAGTAGCCTTTAGCATACTCAGGTACCGTCTTGCTCTGCCTGGGGAAAAGCCTGTGCTGGCCCAGTGCTCTTGCCTCTTTTCCTAAAGCTACTGACTGGTGAGTCTCACTGAATTTCTGGCAAGCTGCATGCAATGAAAGTACCAGTCTGGAAACTCTGGAGTCATATTAGTGTGGCACTGTGCCAGCACTAAAATTTCTCGTTCACAGGCAGGACACACTGTGCTAAATCAGCTTGAGGGCTTTCAGACACAGCTGGATTGCTTCCAGTCCCTCCAGAGTGTGGCCACAGCAGGGCTATACCCATCTACATACAGGCATAGCCTTCATAGCCTCTTTCTTTTTTTGGCTCTTTTGGCTTGTTTTTTTTTTGGCTGCCAAAGCTCTATGGCAGGTTTTATTTGGATTGCACCCAGTGTGGATGTGAATTGCTTATATGATATCCCAGCTGCTCTGTTGGGAAAACAAAGCATGTAAAACTAATAAAGGCAACTAAAAGCCATGATTAGATCAGTCCTGAGAATCCTGCTACTTGTGGGCAATAAAGTCTAAGTAAATACCAATTTTTATCAACCCATTATTATGTAAAGAAGTTATGAACTTCTCTGATCCCCTAAGACAGAGCGACTGCTCAGTGGCCAAACAGATTAGCCTTTTCCATCTGGGCAATTATGAATCATAAAAGATACTTGTGCAGTTAACTGGAAAGGAAATAAATACATGATTCAGCTAAAGGGTTGCAATAGCTTGCATCCAGACCTCTACTCAGTCAGCATCACCTATTCAGCAAAGCAAAGACTATGCTGACACCCACTGACTTAAAAGTGTTTCGCTACATCAGGACTTGAGGAGTTAAAGCACCACTCGTGGAAGTAAAATTTAACTGTCAACCAGAAAATCGGATTATCTTTTCTGAGAGAAGCAACATCAGAAGCATCCACAACCATCTGCCAACTCAGACTTCTTTACTTCTGTTTGGTTTTGCAGACAAGATCTTGTCCTTTTTAATTTCTTCTCATATGAACACTGCCAGAGGCTTAAAAAGCCAAATTGCTGCCACACTTTACCCAATTTAGTGCACTGCATCCTTCATTTGTGTTTCCTTCTGGAAAGTAACTGGCAAAATGTCCTTTCTGGGTTTTTGTTTGTTTGTTTGTTTTTTGGTTGGGTTTTTGTTTGGTTGGTTGGTTTTGGCTGGTTTTGTTTGTTTGTTTGGGGGGGGGAGGGTTTGTTTGTTTGTTTTGTGTGTGTTTCTGTTTTTTTTAATCAGTTACTTCTGGCTGTAGATCTCCTTTTATCTCTGCCTGACCTCTGGCCCTCCTTTGATGGTCTACACCAGCAGGCTGTTGTGCAACCAGCAGCACAAGCTCCTGCTGCTCCCCCATTCTATATTCCTACTTATTTGAAGGCTTCTGGCAATTGTAGCTGCTGGTGACCCACACTGGCGTGGCAGAGAGAGCAGCTGTGCCAAGTGTGGTAGCCAGCAGGTTTCAGTGATGATAAAGGAATGGATTGCAGGGAATGTTTATTTGAATGGGAGATGCAGTTTCTACTTTAAATATAAAAAATATGGGGTTTTCTGTGGCTGTTTGGCTCATGTTTTTTGCTAGCTGCTTGTATCTGAGAATAGGAAGATATTCAAGCAAGGTGAAGTTATTTCAGGAATTTAAAAAGGGTCAAGGCAACAACAATTTAAAAAATGTGAGGATTCCACATGATGATGAGTAGTTGTGATAATTTGAGATGGCTAGCCATGTATACAAATGCACTGTGATGGGTCTGACCTTTTCTGCTGTAAAGAGACAACTCTTCATTTGTGTGTGTGAGTCAGAATAAATGATGTGTGTGAGCCTTACGGTGCAAAAGTGCAGCCACATGACTCATGCAAATCACTGCCCTTGGAGGAGCATAACTGCCTAGTTCTGTCTCTGCTACATGGTTGTTACAGCTGAAGTGACAAATATTAACATATACAGACTTTCTGGCTGTAACTACCCCATCACCCCCATACGGGGCCGTCACTTAAGTGCTGGGCTCTGTGATCCTTGTGGATCCCTTCCAACTCAGAATATGCTCTGACTCGGATCCATATCTGATGTTAGCATGTGCCTTTCCACCCCAGAGAACAGCTGTCCTGTCAGTAAGGCAAGGGCTTTTCCATAATAGGCCTGCTCAGAAAAAAATAAAGCAGCTTGAAGTATTTCCTTCTCCAGTTCATGCATCATTATACAGGGGACAGGAGACATGGAGAGATAAAACAGCCCTGGGACATGCCTGTTCATATCCAGTTGTTCAGAGTCTGCTAAACTTAGCCTTTGTGCTCATTTTGGACAACAGGCTGAGCTGGTGAGGGTTTGGGGCAGATGATTTTTCTTTTAGATTCACAAGGAATGTGGGACTGTATTACTAAAAAGCAACCATGCGCTGTCCTTTCACATAATCATTGAATGGTTCGGGTTCGAAAAGACCTCCGGGATCAAGTCCAACCCTTGGTCCAACTCCAGTCCGTTTCCCAGATCAGGGCACTCAGTGCCACATCCAATCTCAGTTGAAAAAGCTCCAGGGACGGTGAATCCACCCTGCGCTGGACTGCAAACATCCCGGTGTCCATTTGGCCTCTGG
>VXBX01007363.1:4704-22880 GCA_013400415.1 Scytalopus superciliaris
TGTGCCTCCAATGGGATCCTTGTGCTCCCAATGGGATCAATGGGATCAATCACTGTAACTCTGATGGGATCACTGTTCCCGATGGGATCACTGTGTCTCTGATGGGATCACTGTGCCTCTGATGGGATCGCTGTGCCTCCAATGGGATTGCTGTGCCTCTGATGGGATCGCTGTGCCTCCCAAGGGGTCGCTGTGCCTCCAATGGGATCGCTGTGCCTCCAATGGGATTTCTGTGCCTCTGATGGGATCACTGTGCCTCCAATGGGATCGCTGTGCCTCTGATAGGATCGCTGTGCCTCTGATGGGATCACTGTGCCTCCCAAGGGGTCGCTGTACCTCTTCATTTTTCACATCTGAATGGAACCCCTGGAGGGGTTTAAGCCCCCTGAGGCACAAACCCACGTTGTGTCGGAGGGCTCTCGGCTGCCAGGATTGCTGGGATTCGCTGGGAGCAGAACCCCCACCCCGGGCAGGGATTAATGCACGAGGCAGCTCCTGCTGCCAGAGCCTTGGCAGGGAGGCACTTCCAGCGGCAAATCCCAGCCCTTGCTGATGCAGCACATCCTGCCTGCTGACCTGGCAGGAGTTTTCCTGGCAGGAGGATTTGCTCACCAACAAAACCCGTGGTGGGAGGGAGGGCAGGAGCTCCAAAACAGCAGCTGTGGGTCCAAGAGGTCCTGCAGAGCCTCCTCGGGGAAAGGCAGCTTTTTATATTAAATATATAGTCTTATAATAAATATGTGCATGTAGGAGTATCACAGAATTCCAGAATGGATTGGGTTGGGAGGCACATTAAAGCCCATCCAGTGCCACCCCCTGCCACGGGCAGGGACACCTCCCACTATCCCAGGTTGCTCCAGCCTGGCCTGGGACACTCCCAGGGATCCAGGGGCAGCCACAGCTTCTCTGCCCAACCTGTGCCAGGGCCTGCCCGCTCTCCCAGCCAGCAATTCCTTCCCANAGAGATAAGAATAAAAGAATGAAAAAAAAGAAAGTATAAAAAAAAAAACCAAAAAAGAAAGGATAAAATCAGCCATAATAATTAGCCACGGTGTGCTGGGGGATGGCACAGCCATTCCCTTCCCGACTGTCCCAGACCGGTGCTGGAGCCTCCAGGCTTTCTCCACGTGGGGGTGCCATGTGGATGGGAATCACACGGTTCCTACAGCCGTGCAAAAGGGAAAGGGGACACCTCAGCAAACTGGGACTGCTCGTTGCTTTTTGCCATTAAAAAATACCCAAAAAATGTAATAAAAAAAGAAAATTAATGATTGGGGAAGAAAAGGTTAATAAAGTGATTTAAAATGATTTCAAAAAGCACCGAATTACATGAGGGGGGAAAATCCGGATTCCCAGGGCATGATGAATGTTTCCCAATCCGGGCATTTTTCTTGCTGTTTCATGCTTTGGCATTCCCCAGGGGAAGCAAAAATCCCCCCTTGGAGCTTGTTGTGACCTGGTGCAGATTGAGGAAACCTGGCAGCAGCAATTTGGGGGCCCGGGGATGGCGCAGAAAGGCTTGTCCTTGGGGGGATGGGGGTCCAGCTGAGCCGGAGCTGAGCCCGTCCAGCCCTGCCACGTCCCTCCTGGGCTGTTCCACCACGGTTTGGTGGAGGCTGGTCCGCCCCACCAGCTTTGTTCCCCGTGCCCTGCTGTCCTGGCCTCTTCCCATTCCTCCCCTCCGGTGTTTACCATACCTGGAGGGGGTCACACCGGGATTAATTGCCATGAGAACACATTGCGAGGGTAAATATCTCCGAGCAGGTTCGTGGGGTTTGTTTTCCTCCCAGACCTGGCAGCTGCCCTGCTCTCCCTTCTGGTTGCACATGGCCAGATGTGACCGTGAGTGCCACTGGAGGCAGGAGGTGCCTGCACATCTGGAGCAGGGTTTGGGCTCTGCCCCTGTCCCATCCCGGGCTGGGATCNGAAAGTATAAAAAAAAAAACCAAAAAAGAAAGGATAAAATCAGCCATAATAATTAGCCACGGTGTGCTGGGGGATGGCACAGCCATTCCCTTCCCGACTGTCCCAGACCGGTGCTGGAGCCTCCAGGCTTTCTCCACGTGGGGGTGCCATGTGGATGGGAATCACACGGTTCCTACAGCCGTGCAAAAGGGAAAGGGGACAGACACCTCAGCAAACTGGGACTGCTCGTTGCTTTTTGCCATTAAAAAATACCCAAAAAAATGTAATAAAAAAAGAAAATTAATGATTGGGGAAGAAAAGGTTAATAAAGTGATTTAAAATGATTTCAAAAAGCACCGAATTACATGAGGGGGGAAAATCCGGATTCCCAGGGCATGATGAATGTTTCCCAATCCGGGCATTTTTCTTGCTGTTTCATGCTTTGGCATTCCCCAGGGGAAGCAAAAATCCCCCCTTGGAGCTTGTTGTGACCTGGTGCAGATTGAGGAAACCTGGCAGCAGCAATTTGGGGGCCCGGGGATGGCGCAGAAAGGCTTGTCCTTGGGGGGATGGGGGTCCAGCTGAGCCGGAGCTGAGCCCGTCCAGCCCTGCCACGTCCCTCCTGGGCTGTTCCACCACGGTTTGGTGGAGGCTGGTCCGCCCCACCAGCTTTGTTCCCCGTGCCCTGCTGTCCTGGCCTCTTCCCATTCCTCCCCTCCGGTGTTTACCATACCTGGAGGGGGTCACACCGGGATTAATTGCCATGAGAACACATTGCGAGGGTAAATATCTCCGAGCAGGTTCGTGGGGTTTGTTTTCCTCCCAGACCTGGCAGCTGCCCTGCTCTCCCTTCTGGTTGCACATGGCCAGATGTGACCGTGAGTGCCACTGGAGGCAGGAGGTGCCTGCACATCTGGAGCAGGGTTTGGGCTCTGCCCCTGTCCCATCCCGGGCTGGGATCATAACATTCCCGGGCTGTGCAGGTGCTTCTTGGTGCTCTCAGGTGGCTGTGACCTCTCTGCTGGTGTAAATCAGGGCAGTCCCAGCTCAGCCTCCTCCTCCACCCCAGTGTTATCTCCCATCCTGGGAGCTGGGAGGTGAAGAGAGGGGCTGTCCAGTGATGGGTGGGAGGGAATCTGTGGGGCTGCCATGGTCTGGTGTAGAGCAGGACCCACAAAACAGCCCCGTGGGGTCCCAGCAGACACTCATGGGTTGGGTTTTGGTGTGGAGCTGTTCTGCACCAGCAGCACCTCAGGAGGAGGAGGCGGGAGGGCTCATGTGTCTGGCTCTCTCCAGGTGGTGTGTTCACAGGTCAAGGGAATGCGGAATTGCTTCCAGTTGCCTGCGAAAAGACAGGGATAGGATGAGGGTGGTTGCATGGCCATAAGGGAGACTTGCAGGCCTGCTCAGGAACAGGGAAACTGGACCTCTGAAGCTGCTCAGAGGATGACCGTGAGGTCCCACTCTGAGCTGAGCAGGCTCCAGGAACGGAGGTGCTGCTCGTGGATGGCAGATCTCCAACTGGCTTTTGGATCTGTAGCAACCAATGCCTGTGTAGAGATGCAAGGCCAGAGCTGTAAGAGCATCTTAGAATCATAGAATCAAGGCCAGGGCTTGAAGCAACCCGGTCTAGTGGAAGGTGTCCCTGCCCATGGCAGGGGAGTTGGAACTGGGTGATCTTCAAGTTCCCTCCCAACCCAAACTATTCCGTGATTCTGTGATAGACCCAAACTATTCTGTGATTCTGTGATAGAATACTTTGGGTTGGAAGGGACCTTTAAAGGTCATCAATTCCAACTCTCTGCAATGAGTAGGGACACCTTCCTCTAACCCAGGTTGCTCCAAGCCCTGTCCAGCTTGGCCTTGGACACTCCCAGGGATGGGGCAGCCACAGCTTCTCTGCCCAGCCTGTGCCAGGGCCTGCCCATCCTCATTGTAAAAAACTTCCTCCTCCTCCCTAAGCTAAATCTTCCCTCCTGTAGTTTAAAACCTTGTCCCATCACAACGGACCCTGCTAAAAACCTTGTCCCCCTCTTTCTTGTAGTCCCCATGTAGGTACAGAAAGTCTTTAGGAGAACTTCCCCACACCTGGGGATTTCCCACACCTGCCTTGCAAGTGCAAGGTGTGTCAGACTCACCAGCTCCTCCTCTGGACACGGATCTGACCGCAGAGCGGTGGTGTTTTCCCTGCTTTGCTGGGCACAGTGTCAGTGTCCCCAGCTGTCCTGCTGCAGGGGCGGGCCAGGATGGGACTGTCCCCCCAGCCCAGGGGGTGCATTCCCGCCCCACATGCCCATAAATCCCCGGTGTGTCACGGCTGCTCCCCCATCCCGGGTTAACCTGTAACTGCAAACTGGCCGGGGCACATTTCTGCCACCACACAATTATCTGTTCCCTGCCAGCCCCATCCCTGCCTGCCCGGGCCAGGGGCGTTTGTCTGCCTTTGGATGGTGTCACGGGAAAGGAGGAGCATGGGCAGGGCTGAGCCTGTTGGAAGTGTGTCCTGGATCCTTCCATTTTATTCCCAGAAGGTCTTTTCGGGGTCATTTCAATAACCTGGAGAAGGGAAAGCTCCAGGGAGACCTGAGAGCTCCTCCCAGTGCCTAAAGGGACTCGGGGAGAGCTGGAGAGGGACTGGGGACAAGGGGGAATGGATTCCCACTGCCAGAAGACAGGTTTAGGTGGGATATTGGGAAGGAACTCCTGGCTGTGAGGGTGGAGAGGGCCCTGGCTGTCCCATCCCTAGAATTGTTAAAAATGTGTAGGTGAGGCACTTGGGGACATGGTTAAGGATGTGGCAGTGCTGGATTAACTTGATGACTTTACAGGTCTTTTCCAACCTTGGCAATTTTATGATTCTGAAGTCCCTTCCAGCCTGAACCATTCTGTGGTTCTGTGACCTCTCCAGAGCAGCTGAGGAAAATTCCTCCTTGGACAGAGAGTGGATAATCACCTGAAGGGAGATTCTACAACAGCGTGGCTGAGAGTTTTGGGGGTCAGGAAAGAGGACTGGAGGCTGTTGTGTGGCTGGGAGGAGACTGGGAAGCCCTTTTCCTGGCTGCAGAGGGACAGGGATGTTGGATTGCTCTCTGTGGGAAGGACAGGAGGCACCTCTAGGTTCCTGAGCAGCCCCCTGGTGATGGGAAGGCTGTGTGGGGAGCTGCTGACCCACGGAGGGTGGGATGGTGGGGGTGATGGTGTTGTTATCATCAGGGCGCTGCTCTGCCCGTGGGCTCGGCTGCACAGGGGCTGTATCAGCCTCGGCTGCTGGGCTCATCCCACTGCAGCCCAGTTATCAAGCCCAGCCACCCCCAGCACCCTGGCACCCAGCCCCTCCTGATGCTTCACCTCTGTTCACCCCGGCCAGCCCGAGTTTCTCTGGCTCTCCTCTCTTCCTGCAGCCAGCAGTGTCCTTCCTGGGGACAAGCCCCTTCCAACCCCAAACACTCCCAGCTTGGAAGCCCGGGGAGGGCTGCTGTTCAGCCAAGGGGGATTGCAGTCCTTAGGTTGTGGATGCAGCCCCAAACCGTGGAATCACAGCATGGTTTGGTTGGGAGGGACATTAAAGCCCATCCAGTGTCCTGCCATAGGATGCCTCCCACTAGCCCAGGTTGCTCCAAGCCCCGTCCAACCTGGCCTTGGACACTCCCAGGGATGGGGCAGCCACAGCTTCTCTGCCCAACCTGTGCCAGGGCACTGTCTGATTCCTTTCCCTTTCATTCCCTCTTCCCCAGGAAGCAGGTGAGGCCCCAACACCAGCTATCCCATCCCTTGGCTCACAGGTGGAGCCTTGCTGAGGTTTTCCTTGCTTTGGACAAGGTGGCAAGAGCATGATCCCATCCCTGCCAGTTCCCCCGAGGAGGAGCCTGTCCCTGGGTGCCAGGAAAGGAAAGGGAACAGAGATGGAGCTCCTAAGAATCCTCCCTGGGCAACTGTGAGCTCCCGGCTCAGGAGGGAGCACCTGGAAACAGACAGGAGGAGACATCAGGATGGGTGCCCGTGGGTGAGATCTTGGAGTTCCCCATCGTCTGCCAGGGCTGGGAAGGAAGTGGAACCGGGCATGGAGCTGAAAGGGTGGCACGAGCCAAACCCAGCATTTCTTTCCCCATCCTGTGTGGAGGCCTGGCCTGTTCCTTCAAGAGGGTGGGTGTGGGACAGGCGTGGGCTCAGAGCTGGGCCCTGGCACACAGAGGGCAACCAAAGCTTCCCACGTGGAGAAGTCTCCAGCTGATTTAATTCCTGTTACACTCCACGAAGAGCTGCATCTCCTTGCCAGAGATGACACTCTGTGCTCAAACATCTTGCTCTCCAAAGCAAAGTGACCACAAAGCACCATCCTCAGAGCAAAAGAGGTTCATCCCTGGTGTAAAGCCACAGAGATCAGCCCTGCTCCTGCCAGCTTCTCTCTTCTGCTGATGGCTTTTGCCACTGGAATGATGTTTGGAGGGTGAGGCTTTGAGATGTGTGGAGAGGTGAAAACCCCAAAATGTGAAAGAGAATCAGCCAAAGGGCCCCAGAGATTTTTATTCTCCTGGAGTAGGGTATGCACTGAGAAAAGACATTATGGCTGTAATTACCAATCAAAGCATTTTAATAATAAGCAATGCCCTAATTTAGCATCCAAATGTAAAAGTAGAGAACGTGTTGAGTGGTTTGAGTTTTCTGTGGGCACGCTGAGTTGCTGTTTTCAGGCTGAGCAGCAGAAAGCAGCAACAAAACCTGTACAGCCACTAACTCAGGGCTCCTTTCCCACGAGCAGGAGAGGCAGAACAGCCTCACATTGCTCTCCCAAAGATGAGCCTGTTCAGCCTTAGCAGATCATCAACAACTGCCTGACAGCTCGAAGTGGGGGCCCTTGGGGTCATGGTTTTGTGGTGAACACGGAGCTGTTGGGTTAATGGTTGGGTGATCTCGGGGGGCTTTTTCACCCTTGATGGTTCTGTGGTTCCAAACAGACCTGGCTTTAGGTGTGCTGGCTCGGAGGCAGCTGGGTTTGTACATCACCTGGATAAAAACAGCCCCTCTCCACTAGGAAATCCTGGAATTTTCCACAGATAAATTGCTTTTTCTGCTGCTGCTCTGTCAAAGGTTCTTCTCCAGGAAGAGTCAGTAGGGGACAATGGCAAACACAATGACCGTGCCAGGGAGTGAGTTTTCATCTCTGAGTCACAGGGGAAACAAAACAGGAATTTGTGTTGGTTTTTAACTCCATGAAATACTTAATCCATTCACTTTCCCCCTCCACTGGAAAGTCCCAGCACTCAGAGATATAAACATGAGCTTGGTTAAGCCTTGTACTTGCCCCTTGGCATACAGGGAGAAGATGCACACGTGGGAATGTGTGGATTAACAAAGCTCAGGAGAAGGGCTCTGGAGCCAGGCTGGAAGAGCTGGGGGGCTCACCTGGAGAAGGGAAGGCTCCAGGGACACCTGAGAGCCCCTGGCAGTGCCTAAAGGGGCTCCAGGAGAGCTGGGGAGGGACTGGGGACAAGGCATGGGGGGACAGGACACAGGGAATGGCTTCCCACTGCCAGAGGGCAGGGATAGGTGGGATATTGGGAAGGGATTCCTGCCTGGGAGGGTGGGCAGGCCCTGGCACAGGTTGGGCAGAGAAGATGTGGCTGCCCCATCCCCAGGAGTGCCCAAGGCTAGGCTGGAGCACCCTGGGATAGTGGAAGGGGTCCCTGCCCCGGGCAGGGGGTGGCACTGGGTGGGCTTTAAGGTCCCTTCCAAGCCAAACCGTGACTCCATGATCTGGCCAACATTTGCCTGACCAAACCTGTGCTGGGAAGCCCAAGCTCTGCCAGGAGGGCTCAGGGCACCCAAAACATGCAATAGAAGAGCTGCCATCCCTGCTTTCTGCTGCTGCTGCCACTGCAGGCACATTTTGCTGCTGCTCTTTGCTCTCCTGCATGCCCAGACACCCAGCAGTGCCAGGCAGGGCTGGTTGTGCTGGCTCTGACTCACAGGCTGTGCCACGCTTGGCAGGGCCCAGCTCAGGCTGGGGACACGACGGGCACCCCGCGATGCGGGAACACCCTGAGGTGCCCCGTGCCAGGAACAGCCCAGATCCTGGCTCTGGGATGGCATCTGGAATGGCATCTGGGGTGGCATGTGGGATGTGTGTCGGTGCTCCCAGGACACGACAGCTCCGGGGTTGCACAAGCTGAGATGAACTTTGCAGACACGGCGAGATGGATGTGCCAGACAAGGTCGGGAAGGAAACACTGCCCGGGGGTGCAGGGTGCCCTTGCCAGGATGTGGGAGCGTTTTGTGTCTCCTGAGCGTCCCTTTCCCAGTGACAAAAGGTATTTCCCAGGGCCAGTCAGTCCCTGGGATCTGATCAGGTAAGTCAGGGCTGGGCAGTCCCTGCTTCTGGTCTCAGCTCTAAACACAGCCCTTTGGCTCACCCACGTTTTTGTCAGCCCTCTGTGGTCTCCCCTCACCCCACTCCTCCCCAAAGGTCCTGTCATTCCTCACTGCCACCCTGGGACCCCAAATGAGGGTGGCATTGGGTGGATCTTCATGAAATGCTGGATGAGGAAGAACTTTGCTGTGAGAGTGATGGAGCACTGGAATAGGTGACCCAGAGAGCCAGTGGAGTCTCTCCCTGGGGATATTCCAAGCCCATCTGGACACAGTCCTGAGTAACATTCTTTTGGGAGGTTGGATTAGGTGACCTGCAGTGGTTCCTTCCAATCCCAGCCATTCCGTGATTCCATGAGAAGCAGGAGACAGGGAGCACCACCTCACCCCAGTGCTGACCCTCAGGCCAGGCCTAACTATGCCCCCAGCCCTGGGGAGGTTCTGTGGGTGAATCCAAGCTTCCCAAAGCCTTGGAGAGTCAGGAAAGGGCTGTTTCCGACCAAGGAACACCCAGCAGCTTCTGCGTGGGCGCTGAACCAAAGGAGCAGGGCAAGAGGTGACCTCAGCTGAAAGAGGAGCTGGGATGGATGTGGGCAAGGAATGCCCAAGCATTAAGAGGGCATGAGGTAGGAGGTGTTTGCAGGCTGTTGGGACAGGGCTCAGGGCCACCATCCTGGGAAGAGGGCCCTTTGGATAAGGAGTTGGCTGCACTGAGGCAGCCCCAAGGACCAGAGGGTGCCCAGCTGACTCCAAATCTCAGCACACATCAGTGAGGAACACGAAACTCCACTGAAACCTGACCATGAAGACCCAATGACTTCTCCTTTCTCTTGCCTGATGATGAAACACCCTGAACTCTCCGGGAAGTGAGTGGGACAGCTGGGAGGAGAAGGGATGTGAAGAGTGAGCCCAGTTTCTGCCCCAGGGCTGTGGATCCCACGATGTCCCACTGCAGCTGCAGTCCTGAGCCCCTCTGGTGCACCCTCCAGGGAGGGCTGGAGGACCAGGACAGGCTCAAGGGCTCTCTCAGGTTCCATCACTCCTGTCACCGCCTGCCTGATGGAATGGGAATGCTCAGGGAGTTTGGGAGCAGCACCAGGTTGGAGAGCACAGTTGGCTTGCTGGAGGCAGAGCTGCCTGAGGACCTGAAGAGGGAGCAGGATCACCCCATACCCATGGAGGGACAGGAGTCATGGAGCCAGAGGGGTATGGAGGATCAGCACCGTCCCAGGGATTCCCCAGCCCTCGCTGTTGGCCCCGGGGGACATGGGAAGAAACAGAGCATTGTATCCCAAAATAGCTGCCTTGTTCCAAAGGAAAGGTTGGTGCAGTGCCAGCCTGTAGGGTTCCATGAGAGCAGGAGGCTTTCCTCCTGCCACAGGAAGGGGAGTGATTCACTTCTATGGAAATTGGAGGCAATCCCTCTCCCTGGTGACTGTCTATCTGGAGAGAAATCTCCATCCACTTCCCTTCCAAATACCTGCTCCTGAAATTCTCTGTGCCTCAGCTTTTCTTATCAGATGATCTGTTTATTCTGACAATCACAAAGCCCTCGGGGTTCTGTCTGCACATCCAAAGGCTTTGCCATGGCCACCCCCGTGAGTGACTCACTGAAAGGGAGAGCCTGGAATCACCAGGAAACACCTTGGAGTGCTGAGCTAAGGGAAGGGTCTTCCTCGAGGTGTTCCCTCACCAGGAAGAGGCAGATCCCAGTGACATCTGTTGTTCCTACGTGAGCTGCTGGTTCAGTTTCAATGACAGTCACCAGCCTGAGGGAGATGGTGGCTTCAGGGTCCACACCATGTCCAGGGTGTCCTTCAAGCTGCTGCTGAGCCCTGATCCCTGTCCAGGCTGCGTCAAGTTGGTTGGGACAAGCCTTGAAAGGGAGCAAGGCCATCATCTGTTTTCCTTTGTAAACCAGGGAAAAAGCTTTTCCCTTCTCTTGAAGCAGACTGGGAAGTGCCTGCTGGTGACCACCCGTTCACTTTTCAGCCTGGAAAAGGCCAGCTCAGCTTTCCTGTTCCAGAAGACCTGTCTGAATTGCTAGAAGGATGATCAAGACCTGGTTTGCAGGGCACGGGACCCAAGTGGTGTGTTGAAGGGCCTTTGGTCACTAAATGTCCAAGTCAGGCACTTGCTAATATTAAATAAGTAAAAACTAATAATACCCAGGGCAAAGACTGTGGGGAAGAATCACAGAATGAGTTGAGTTGGGAGGGACTTTAAAGCCCATCCAGTCCCACCAGCCCAGGTTGCTCCAAGCTCCATCCAGCCTGGCCTTGGACACTTCCAGAGATGGGGCAGCCACAGCTTCTCTGCCCAACCTGTGCCAGGAACAGTGTTAAATGGAAGGATCATCCTGGCAAGGGGCTGTGGGGTCTGCCCGTGGATCCCTCTAAGGCAGGACACGGTGCCTTTCTACCAGAGCTCAGCCCAAGCACCAGTCAGTGGCTTTCGTGGGAGGTCACAGAGTGAAATTCGGGTGACAGCAAAATAAATTGACCTGGTTATCTACTGGTCTTGGCACAGCTCCCCATGAGTCACCCAGTGTGAGGCAGAGTTAGGGCAGTGGAGCCGCAGAGCAGGTCGTGGTGCTGCTCCACCACTGGCACGTGTTGATGCTTCCAGCCTGCTCCCAGTCTGCTGGGATCCTTGGATCAGAGCATGACAGGATAAACTGGGTTGGAATGGATTCAGAAGGTCTCCAGTCCAACCTCCTGGTCACTGCAGGGGCAGCTCTGGGGTCAGAGCTTGTGCAGGGCTTTGAAGAGCTCCGAGGACGGAGGTCGCACAACCTGCTCATGGTGGGACAGTTTTCCCTGATCCTCACCCTCAAACAGCAGTGCTGGGATCACTCCAGCAGGTCTCCTCATTATGGGAAGGGAATGAGGGCAGCAATTCCAGGGAGCAGCACCACAGACACCTGGGGAACACGGGACAGGAGCCCTTCTGCTGTCCTCGTGCACATTTGGATGCCACAGGTTTGGGCCATCCAGCTGGAGAAATGATGCTGTTACAGAGGTTTAGGTCTCCTTGCAGAGGACAAACTGCAGGTCCCGCTGTCCTTCCTCCCCATCCTCTGTGTCACAATCAACTCTCTTTCCCTGGGGATAACAGGACCATTTCTTTTCCCCTTTCCCTCTCTCCTTGCCTGCACACCCTCTGCTCCTTAGGCACAGCTTATCCTTTCGCTTGGAGCTGGCCTAGCCAATTAAGCACTCAATTACTCTCTGATTTATTTAATTTGGAAACCCCTTCCCTTTGATTCCAGGACTTATTTGGACAAAAACCACGCATGGGACCAACTGTAAGAGCTGGTCAAATAAGCACTGTTGCCTCCAGAGCTTGTTTTGCAAATCTGGACTTCCCAGGACAGCTTGGCCAAGGGGCTGGAAGCAGAATTGCAAGGAATTTCGTTTGGCCAGGGGGAATTGGCTTCTGTTTAGCTCCAAATTGCTGATGGCTCACCGAGGACACAGAACCTGGCGCTGGTGATGACCCCCCTGGCCAGGGGATGTCCAGCTCTGGCAGCAAACAGCCAGCACTGGGGGGGTTTTTGCTCCCAGCAGCGATCCCGAGCCAAGGAGCCCATCTGAGAGCCTCTGGATTAATCCTGGAACGTGACCTTTAAATGCTGGGAGGGGTGGGAGAGATATTTTAGCTGCAGTGGCAAAGGTCCAACTGAGAAACACCAGCCAGGCCTTAGATAAGAATACTGACAATGATTCCAGCTGGGAATGAGCCTCAGGCCTGGTCTCCCTTCTGGGAGGTGGGTTACATGGGGTGGACACGAGAAAGAAAGTGCCTCCAACCTCGCTTGGTTAATAAAGAAATAATAAATACACCTCCCTGATGGGGCACACAACCATCAGCCTGGGGAAATCCATGTAGATTCCCCACCTTCCCTCCCTGCTCCAGCCACAGCCAGGGAAATAGGGGAAATAGGGGTTGGCCCCATGGCTCTGCATTCCTGAGGGTGGGCTTCATGAGCCCAGTTTGGGCACAATTGGTGTTTGAAATGAGAAAATACGGGGGAAATGCAAAAATAAGTAAATAAAAAAAAATCTTGATGTTAGGAGAGGTTTGAAAATGAGCAGCTGAATCACATCCCTCCTCTGCAGGGAGCTTTTCCTGCCCAGGGCAGTGGAATCCCTGTCCCTGCAGGGATTTCACAGCCCTGGGGATGTGGCACTTGGGAACATGGTTAGTGGTGGCCTTGGCAGTGCTGGGGAACTCCGTGGGCTTAAAGGTCTTTTCCAGCCGCAAGGATTCCATTATTTGTATGGAGAGTGGAAGCAGCCCTACTGTTGGTTTGCTTCCCATGGAGTTTGTATCCGTGGGAAAGCTGCTAAAGGACGACCTGAGTGCAGGAGGATGCCACCAACCTCCTTCCAAAGGGCAGGAAGCAGAGTGGGTCAGCCAGGACACTTGTTGGGACATGGTGAAGGTGTAACGGTGCCCTCACCCATCAAACCAGGCTGTGTCCAGTTTGGGGTCTAAAGAGAGACTTCTTTCACCCCATTTGAAACGTGGGTTTAGATGGACATCCCCAGACAGGCTCCATGCATGGGAGGGACTCGTTGAGGCTGAGCAAACTGCGTGTTTGCTGGGCTGAGCTGGACCAGGAGCATCCCCTACCACATGGCAGCTTCCTGGGCTCCACACGTCCTTCTGCTCTCCCAGTGCCACACCCTGGGTCCTCTCCACCTGCATCCCCCTGAGGATGCAAATGTTCTTGTGGAGCAGGAGGGGAAGGAAGTGAATTCAAAAGTGCTGTAGTGTAATTTTTGAGGGAACAAAGAGATTCCAGGGTGGGACCTGTGCTGGTCCCCATGGTCTCAGAGAGCAAGGATAATGACCCAAACCAGCTTTTCCCCAGCTTTGCTGGGAATTTGCTCCTGAACCTCTCCGTGGTTCTTGTCTGCCGGCTCCTTCATGAGGAACAGGGAAAAGCTGGGAGCCAGGGGATGCTCTGGGGGCCCTGCCACACCATCCTTGAACCCCTTTCCAGCTGGAGAGCCACAGAGAATTCCATTGCGGTGCCAGGCTGTGTTTCCACCTTCAGGCTGAGCTGCTGGAGGGTCAGTCGAGCAATGACCCCACAAAAATTGGGGGGGCAATTGGAGCCTGTGGTACAGCTGCCCGTGCTCAGTGTGTCCCACCACGCTGCTCCCAGGGCTCCAGCCATGGTGGGGACCTGTCCTGCACAGCAGCTCTGCAAACACAGAAATGAGCCTTTTGCAGCAGACCCTCCCCCCAGCACTGTTTGAGGCTCGGGCCATGACATGGATGGGTCCCTGCTGCTGGTTTTAGGCAGGCTTGGTTTCAGGGGATGTGTTTCCCTGTGTCCTTGAACAGCAGGATCAGGTCAAAAGCTCTGCCAGCAGCACCAGCCATGCTCAGGGCAAGTCCTTTCCTCCTGGACACCTCCTCCAGCACCTCCTGTTGTTGCAGCTCACTCAAAGACTCTTGACTAAGACCTTGGATGTTGCGGTTTTTTGGTTTTTTTTTTTACTCTCTGTCTTATTTACCATTTTGTCGGCAGTCCCAGAGGAACATGCAGAAGAGGAAATGAAATTTGGCAGAAAACTCAGCGTCTCTGCTCCTAAGCCAGGAGTGGGACCAGCAGGAGCAGAGCTGCCCCCAAGGGGTTTTGTGGCTTTGCTGTGCCCCTGGGAACCCACAGCACACGTAGCCCACGCCAGTGGGTTAATTTTAACACACCTGTCCCCGCGTGGTGTGTTTATTTATGGTCTTTACAGAAGCAACATTGTTGGCCACAACAGGATGCTTGTGTTGTGGGGCCCTGCTGCCTTGCAACGCCTTTACAAGCCTCATCCTCGGGGAGGGGGTGCACTTGGAGCCTGCAGACACCTCCAAAAAACCTGCCTTGTGTAGGAGCTGCGGAGAAAAGCGAGTGGTATCTCATCACCCTCGTGCTCTGGAGCTCCGTGGGCTGTGGAGGAGGAGGGTCAGGGAGCTCGGTGGGGAGGAAACGAAAGCTGGGCTAAAAAAAAATCCCCCAACCTCTGGTGGAGGAGAGAAAATGCACACTCAGCTGGCCAAAGCCACAGAGCAAAGCCCTCTGCGTGCTAGAGCAACGTGGGCACGTGTCGCTGCTTGCAGCTGCTTGCTCCAGGCAGCACCGCGTGCTTCAGGGCTCCTCCAAGTGCCCCTTCCCAAACTGCACCAGCCTCGGACAGCAAAGGTCCCCCTGTGCCCTCTCTGCACCCACTTGGGATTTCTTGTTCAAGGGATTAGTGGGAAAAGGGTGGAAAGTGCCTCTCTGTGCTCGGCACCCACCCACCAGCACCTCGTGGGTGCTGCAGGCTCGGAGGCGGCAGGGGGGGGGGGTTCAGTCAGAGCACTCTGGATGAGGGATGGACAGAAGTACAGGAGGAGAGGAAATGGCCTCAATTACAGCAGGGGAGGTTTAGAATGGATATTTGGAAAAATTTCTTCCCTGAAAGGGTGGTCAGGCAGTGGAACAGGCTGCCCAGGGAAGTGGTGGAATCACAGTCCCTGGAACTGTGTGAAAAACCTGTGGATGTGCCACTTGGGGACACTTTAGTGGTGCTGGATTAACAGTCAGACTCAATCTTAGAGGGCTTTTCCGACCTTATTCCAACCCCAGCTCCCACCTCCAACTAAGGAACCCTATTTTGGAGCCCGGTTGGCTGCTGGGAAGTGCTCTCATGTTTGCAGAGCACCCAGTGGGTACCAGTCCCACCTGACCTCACATCCTGCACATCCCATTGGCACTGTGAGCAGGGGCTTCATTCTCCAGCTGGATTGGTTTCTGCTGCTCCTTTGTACCCCCCAAAGTTGCTGGTGGTCCTGAAAAAGAGCATCCTGGTGGGAAAATGCAGCCATCCTGGGAGGCAGCAGAATCAGATCCCTCCTGCCCCCTTGGGATGTGCCTCCTGCGTGCCCAGTCACACACAGTTAGGCAGCTGAACATCTTGCCAGCCAAGAGACCACCAGAAGTGACCAAATGCCCATGGTTGGCTCAGGGCATCAGTTTG
This sequence comes from Scytalopus superciliaris, assembly GCA_013400415.1. Lineage (NCBI taxonomy): Eukaryota > Metazoa > Chordata > Aves > Passeriformes > Rhinocryptidae > Scytalopus > Scytalopus superciliaris. Next base: position 20,001 of record VXBX01007363.1, read on the forward strand.
CACTGGCACAGATTTGGATGAACATTCACGCTCTCCTCTCCCACCAGCCCACACGAGCAGGTCCGCAGGCTCCCCCCACTCACCTGCCAACCTTCCTCCTTTCTTCCACCGAGACTTTAACCAACAAAAGCAAGGCAAAATACTGGATTTCTCCCAGCCTGTCTCAGGCACTCGGGGTGTCTCCCTGCCCGTGCTGCGGGTCTCAGCTGCACCCATGGGTGCAGCACAGCGGGGCTCTGCCGCGGCCACCCCGCTCCGCCCGTTCCTGTATCACATTCCTCCCCCATAGTCAACATGGAAATGTTTTGAAAGTGCCTTAGAAACCTGCCTTGCTGCCAAACCAGTCGGAAAACGAAGCCGTGGAGGGACCGGTGGGGCCGCCTTGCAGGTCGGCGGGGCCGGGTATCGCCGCTCGCCTCCGTGTCCCACTGCGGCAGCTGCACAAATCTCTCTTCTCCCCCTGGATTTGAAACATCTGCCTCTCCCTTTGGCTCCTTCGAGCTGCTCTGCAGCTGGGAAATGGGCATTTGGGGCGAGGCAGGCTCTTGGTTTGGGCCCCCTGGGCAGTAGGTGGCCCGTGTGAAGGACAGAAATCAGTAAGGTGGGTGCTCTCCCCCCATTGCCCTCACACCCAAACGAGGGGGATAGCTGAGGAAAAGCAAAAGGAGGGGAAGGAAAGGTTTTTCCTTGCAGTGGGCAGTGAAGCTGGGAAGCTCCCAGGACTTCAATCAGGCTTGGAGAAGGTCTGATGGGAAGAGGACTCTCCAGGGGGGACCACTTCCCTGCTCCAAACAAGCTTTTAGGAAAGCCCGTCCAGCACCGAGCCACCAACCAAAGCTCTCAGGAGGTCCTGGCCATAAGGAATCACCCTCGGAGATGGAAAAGGTGCCTGCCTCTTGTTTTTGAGCTGTTTGGCTTTGTCTTGTGGTGGAAGAGCTGTGGGTGTTCAGCCCTCAGAGGACCAGGCAGCGATCTCCCAGTGGGTCACGGCTCATCCAGGGACAAACAAATCTCTGGAAATCATCCACATCTCCATCCATCACCCCTGGACATCATCCCTCCTTTGCAGGGAGCCAGGGGGAAGGATTTGGAGGATAACACCAAGGTGCTGTGCTCTGGTTCACCCAACCTTCACCCAGGAAGTGCTTCCAAATCCGGGAGAGATGGGCTTAACTGGGCACCCAGGGCAAGCTTTGCCAGTCTGAGCCTCACTCAACAGCTCTGCCCAGGCATCTCCCTCTGTGCAAGCAACGAGCTTGTCCTTCCTCCCTTATCAGGCCCAAATAGCTGCAACGTGAGGTATTGTTTTCGCTCCTCAAACAAATTACATCACAAGAAGGAAACAGGCATAATTTTTTTCCCCTTCTTTTCTGGCATGGAGGTCCATCAGCAAGAGCTCTGCAGCACCGTTTCCGTGCCAGGCCCTCCTATCCTCCTTGCACCAGCTAATGCCTCCTTAGCTGCTGCTTCCTGCTGTTGAATAATAGATGGCATCAAATGCCCTTCCCCTCCTCCATGGGGGGCTTTATGGTCCCCCCGTGACCGTGTCCAAGGATCCCCCTCCCCCCCCCTTCCCAAAATGAGATCCAGCTGGAAAAAGAGGCTCTGGCTCCCACCCAGGGACACAGATGGGGAATACACGGGGGAACTCGTGGCGGTGGAAAACAACTGGGCCACTTGCACGTGGATCAGTAGGGGCTTGTTCTCCAGCCTCACCCTGGCCAGGGAGCCTCCAGCCCCCCAAATCTGGAGGTTGGTCACCCAGGTCAGGGAGCCCCACTGGGATGGTAGGGCTGGACCTGGCCACTGTGTCCCTTGGGCAGCAGTCACCTGGAGGGAGAGGCCAGGCTGGGAAGCTGGTGGTGGCCCTCCAGAGCTTCCTACAGCTTCTTGGGAGGCTGTTTTGTGCCAGGACTCCGTGGGGACAAACTCCAGAGCATCTCTGTAGGATGATATTGGAGACATAAGCCCCGGTTACGTGATGAATCAGACCCCCAGATTTACTCCTCTCTAAATTATATTCCCCTGCTCCAAGGAGTTCATGCCAAGGCAGCTGGTTTGGACTTGACAGCTTTCTGGCTGGTTGGTGGGAACTGCTGTCCAGAGCTAAAATTAGAACCAAAATTGGCTTCAAAGTCCCTTTACCACCTCATGTCCCCCAACCCTCCCTTTTCCCTGGGAAATGAACCTGCCTGCAGGGAGGGATGTGCTGTGGGGCATCACCCGAGGTGCATTTGTACCTTCCCTGGGCTTGGTGGGGCACAGACGGTGTCACCCCTGCTGGGACAGTGTCCCACATCAGGGTGGCCGCGGTAGGAGCCCCGATGCCATCCATGCTTCGCTCCTGGAGGATGGGGGGCTCCTGTCTCAGCCCGCACCGCGGTCCCGTCCCCGGGGGCTCAGGGGAGGAGCGGTCGGTGCCAGTCCCGGTCCCAGCCCCGATCCCATCCATGCTGCCATTCCCGGGGATGGGAGCGGTGGGCTCCTGCTCTAGCCCTAATCCCGGTCCCATCCATGGCCCCATCCCAGCCTTTACACCTGCGGGGAGTGTCCGAACCCTGTCGCAGCCTTTATCCCACATATCCCCACCTCGGGAGAACTCCTGCCCCGTGCCGGGGGTGGAGGCGGTCCCAGCGCTGGTGGGGCGGTCCTGGCCCCGGTCCTGCCCCGCTCCCAGCCCCGTTCCCAGCTCCGGGAGGGTGGTGCAGCCCCACCCCCGGCCCGGCACGGCGCGGCACGGCACGGCCCGGCACGGCTCACCCGCGGCACCGGCACCGACCCTGGCAGCGACCCCCGCACCGACCCCCGGCTCCGACCCACGCACCGACCCCTGGGTCTGACCCCACGCACCGACCCCTGGGTCTGACCCCCGGCACCGAC
>VXBX01007363.1:26643-43303 GCA_013400415.1 Scytalopus superciliaris
CACTGGGACAGCTGGGGGTGATGGCAGTGGGGCGGGAGGTAATGGTGGCACTGGGACAGCTGGAGATGTTGTCACTGGGACAGCTGGGGGTGATGGCAGTGGGGCAGGTGGGGATGGTGGCACTGGGGCAGCTGGGGATGTCCTCAGCCCACACTGGTGGCCAGAGGCAGCGCAGAGGAGCAGGCCTCTGAAGGTGAGTGCGGCAGAGAGGAGCCAAGGGGAAAGGGCAGATGAAACCCAGGCCGTTTGGGCAGGCTCAGCTTTCAGGCTCCCCCTGTGTCCCCCCTCCCAGCCAGACGGGCTCGGGGACAGAAGGCTGTGGAAGGAAGGATTCCACCACAGTCCCACAGGAGGGAAAACCCGTGCCAGGCCGTTTGCTTCCCAGTGCCTGGAGTAATTCCCAGTGCAGAGCAAGGATTTTGATGAGTCCACTAAATGCCTATAAACTAGGGCAGGGAAAACACCCACACTCTGCCCGTGTCCCTTGGAAAGGAGGCGGCGCAGGAGATGCAGTAAATGGGTTGTGGTTTCGACCTCTGGGGGGAAGGATGGGAGCCGTGGCAGAACAAAGGGCTGCATGCGTGAGGTCCTGCTGGTAAATTAATCCACCTTAATTATTTGGGGAGGTGAATTAAACCTCGTCAACTCCCCCGTGAAAACGTGCCCATCGCAGCCATGATTTGGGTGGGCTTTGTTGCCTTCAGTGACTTTGCAGCTGACGGCAGGTTCCCAAGGAATGGGTGGATGGTGACCATGAGGATGGCACTGGGAATACTTTAAAATGGGGCAGAAATCAGGATTAAAGCCCTTTACTCCACAATCCAGTGTCTAACCCATGGTGCCCTTATGCTGGCCCGTGGTGCTGCCTGTGACCTTCTCTGGTGACAGCTCCTTCCCCTTCCCTGTTTTGACTCACCTAAATATCCATGGGAGATCCTGTTACAGGAGCATTTTGGGATGCTGACATCACATGCACATGCTGTGGGGAGATAGATGTGTTGGAGGGCACGTGGCTGCCAGGACACGGGGCTGCCTGGGTTCCTCTCATCCCCTGTCCCATTCACTGCCTGTTTTCTGGGACAAAACCACCCATGTCCCATGGGATAAACAGGTCACCCTGCAGAGAGAGATGGTCCAGCCACTGCAACTGGGTTCATCCAAACCCAGCATGTGGTTCAGCATGAAGGAAATGGTGTAGGGGTGACTGGAGGGCACCCAAAAAGCTGTGCCTGGTCACCTGAGGAGAAACCTCTCACCACGACCTCCGGAAGGGCCAGGAGGCAGGATGGAGCAGAGGCAGGGGGTTGTCACCTCCTGGTGATCACGGAAGGATTTATCCTGCTTGGCATCCTCTGGGACTGCTGTCGCTTCCTCCGTTCCCTCGGCCCTGCCGGGGGCTGGATGTGTCACTGGCAGAGCTGTGCTCGTGCCATGCGGCCCGTGGGCAGAGCAAAGGGCAGCTGCCAGTGCCAGCCTTTGTGCCTGCACATGCCTTGGCCCCGTGTCCTCCCCGGGTCGCTGTGGATGCAGCAGGATTGGCACTGAGGGGGTGGGCGCAGCCACAGCCCCCAGACACAGCAGGTTTTGTCCTAAGAGAAAAATGAAAAGGGGAAGGCTTTTGCATTCCCAGGAGGAAAAGGAGGGAGGGCAGGACAGCAGGGACAAGGCTCCGTTCAAGCAGAGAGCCCCGTTTGCTCCTTGTCCTGAACATGGAGATGGGCAGTGTGGCACATCCGAGGCTCCATCGTGGCTTGGGGCAGCTGGAGCTGATCCCCAACCTTGGCTCAAGGGTGGGTTTCAAACGCCCTGCTGGGTTCTCAGGAGCCCGAGGGGAGATGGGCTGGAAAACGGGGTGTTCCTGCCCCCTCAGTGCTGGACTGGCTGTAGGGCTCAGAGGGGATGCAGCTGGAAAGGCACAGATAAAGCCTGTGCAAGGCTGAAGCCTCTGGAACTCTGCAACCCTTTCCTGCACCTTTTAGGGCATCTTGTGTGGCTCCTCCGGTCATGGTGGCCTCTCTGGCACGTTTCATCTGTTGCCAGGTCTGTGGGCAACCTCTCTCTGGTTGGCCACAGCTCTGCAAAGCTCAGAGGGAAGGAAGGACTTGTGGAGAAGAGCAGCTGGAAAGTGTTTTCCCATCTGCCCGAGCCCTGTTAACCCTCTCCTTCCACAGCCAGAGGGCTTGAGGAGCAGGATGGGACCAAAGCGGGTCTGAGCGCAGGGAAAGCAAACCCTGAGGGCAGGACAGAGCAGTGCTGGCTCCTCATGCTCATCCCAGAATGGCTCCCAGAGTTAGGGCTGGGATTTTGCAGATGTGCAGCTCCTGGCCTCCACCCATGGCCACGAGGTGTGAGCCTCACCAGAGCTGCCTGTGGCCTCCTGGGAGGGAAGAAGAACGGGGGGAACATCCTCAGTGATCGTGTCTGTGCTACTTCTGGACAGGTTTGTCCTGGCCCCTTGAGCAAGGACCGGAGTTACCCCCTTGTGGTGGGCTGGAGACATCACTTCACAGACTTCCATCAGCTGTGAGTTGTCAAGGTGCTTTTCAATGCCAAAGTGAGAGCTCAGCCAGGCTGGAGCTTCCAGGGGACTGCCCCTGCCTCCTTCCCTGCAGGATCTGAGCTGGAGTGGTGCAGGATGGCTCTGGATCTAAACAGAGTCACGGAGTTGTTACATCTTTTATCCGAGTTCCCCTTCCTCTTTTTAGCTTGGCTCAGGGTGCTGAAAAACCCTCTGGGAAACCAAAATACCCCCAGGAAAACGTTTGTCACGGAGGAGACAAATTCAACTCTGCTGGTTCTCAGCCTGGGGACAGGAGGGGAAAGTGAGGCCCGTGGCTGCTTTGGTGGCACAGCTCCATTTCTGGAGAGGAGCTGCCCTCCAGAGGGGCTTTGCTGTGGGGGAAAGGAGGGAAACACGGATCCTTGGCAAGCTTGATTTGGGAGAAATGAGGGGTTCTGACTATTTTGGGGATGGAGGAAGGGGCAGGTGCCTGTGGGTGAGAAAGGGCATGGCCAGGTTGTCCACAGCATGGTGGCACCGGGTTAGAGCTGAGGGCTGGCACTGCCCTTTGCCACCTAAGGTCATGGTGAGGTTTGGGCCAGGGCACCTCTGCTCAACCCTCTTCTCCCAGTCCCCGAGCTCCTGCCCCAGATTCACATCCCTGTAAGCCCCTGTTTCCTCAGGCTTCCAGTGACAGGGCACAGCACGGAGATCAGCCCTGCTCGGGGCTCTGTGCACACTGTTCCTGGCACACAAAGGGGCCCTTGTCCCTCCTCACTCAGACACCGCCAGGCTCTGTGTCTGCAGACACTCTTTCAGCTCCATTTTCCTCCTCTCCCCATTATTCCGTGCAGAAACCAGCTTTGCACGAGCAAGGATGCTGGAGAAGCAGGTCTTCAGGCCGGGAAGGTGGCCACCATCAACCCAACGCTAACCCCATTAAAAACCATCACCATCAATAACAGGCAGCCCAGGCAGAGCCCCCGTGGTGAAGAACACTCTCCCTTTGGCATGGTTTGATTACAGGGGGTGTTTCCTCTGCCAGAAGGAGCTGAGGATCTCTGACATCAGGAGCAGTCCCAGGGATAGCTCCTGGAAAAGCACAGCTCTGTTTTCTTGCCCTGGGGTTTGGTAGGACCCAATTTTGGTGGTGCTCAGCCGAGTCACTGCTCGTGGCTGGTTAAACATGGAATGGAGCACCTTTCCTGCTCTGAGACACAGGAGTCCCAATTTCTGTGTGAACCTGGTGGGAAGGGCGGATTGGGATATTGAACTGGGCTGCAGGAGGTCTGAGTTGGACTCCCAGGTGTGGCCTGGGATTTGCTGGGGGCTTTAGAACACCACAGTTCCACCTCTGTGCTCCAGATGCGAAATGAGGTCAAATAAAACTCCCTGTTACCTGCTTGACCATAAATCCTCCGTGCCAGGGCCCAGCTGGGCTGTGTCAGCCCCCAGCACCGTGGGCTCTGTGTGTGGGTGCTGTGCTGGCAGGGGGCACACAGGGCCACTCCCGGGTCATTGTCACCTCCAGAGATGGCACTGCCAACCATGGAGCTGTGGCTGTGGGTAGGTTTGGGACAGAACCAGCCGAGCACTGATGGCAGCCTTGGTGGGAGGAGAAGGGAAGGGTGTAGTAATAATAATAATAATGACATCATGGACCTCCCAGTGTGTCACAGCCCTGTGGCACTGGGGTTTTCTCTTTGAAGCCACCTGTGCTGGTTTAAAGATTAAACGGGCAGGAAGAATGAATCTAATTCACAAACAGATTATAAATCAGAATTATAATTTAATAAAAAAAGATCACAATCAGTACAAGGGTACAGAGGAAAAAGTCCTTTTAACCCACAAAAAACAAGTGTGTGACCCAGCAGCCTGGGGCACAAACAGAATGGTGATTGTCAGCCCCTGTGCTGAGCACTACCTGGCCCTCCTGGGTACCAAGTAAGAGGAAAGAAGAAACCTGTCAGTGAGGGGGATGGTCCTGGTCCAGTCGAGAGTGACAGTCACAGTCCTGCTGAGGCTCTGCTCCTCCTCTGGATCTGAACCCCCCCAGTCCCAAAACCCCGGTTTATATGTGCTTAGGCTCAGGTGGGAGTGCCCAGTACCTCCCCCAGGCCGGGGAGTTTCACAATGGGTGATTTACACTCTGATATATTTTTGGAATCCCTGCTGGCCCATGAGCAGACATGACCCCTCAGGCTGGGTGTGGAGGTGCTGATGGCTCTCCGGAGGGGCGTTATCACACTGAGTCACTGATGTGAAGACAGGAAACCTTTCTTATCTTACAGAAGTTCCCAAACACCCAGCTTGTAGCCTGAGGAGTCGGGTGTGCCCCAGGCAGCTACTGCAAATGATCCATTGTTAGCAGTTCATGAGGGGGCCAGGTGGAACTCTTTTCCATGGGGCAGGCAGTCTCTTTCCTGGTTCCATGGTTGAAAAAAAAAAAGAGAGAGGAGGTGATCCCTCCTGAGGCACAGGGTGGGTAGATGAAAGAAAAATTCCAAGATTTTTAAATCCATAACACCACCTCACCCAGGGATGGATCTTTACTCCACGTCCTCACCTCCTCTTCGCTCTCCCTCCCAGGGTGATGGCAAACCTAACAATCCCTCCAGCCTGGACCAGGGCCATCAACAGCTCCTTGGACCCGGGTGGCACGGACGACAACTCCTACAAGTGCAGATTTGACGAGGACTTCAAGTACGTCCTGCTGCCCGTCTCCTACGGCATCGTGTGCGTGGTGGGGCTCTTCCTCAACCTGCTGGCCCTCTACGCCTTCACCTTCAGGATCAAGACCTGGAACGCCTCCACCACCTACATGTTCAACCTGGCCATATCCGACACTCTCTACGTGGTCTCCCTGCCCCTCCTGGTGTACTACTACGCCATGGGGGACAACTGGCCCTTCGGCGTGGGCTTGTGCAAGATGGTGCGCTTCCTCTTCTACACCAACCTCTACTGCAGCATCCTCTTCCTGCTCTGCATCAGCGCCCACCGCTTCCTGGGCATCTGCTTCCCGCTGCGCTCCCTGCGCTGGGGGCACGTGCGGCACGCGCGGCGCGTCTCGGCGGCCGTCTGGGCGGTCACCGTCGCCTGCCAGTCGCCCGTGCTCTTCTTCGTCACCACCAGCGCCAAGGGCGACGCCGTCACCTGCCACGACACCTCCAGCAAGGACCTCTTCGGCCGCTTCGTCGTCTACAGCTCGGTGATGCTGGTGCTGCTCTTCTGCATCCCCTTCCTCGCCATCATCGTCTGCTACTGCCTCATGGCCCGGCGGCTGCTCCGGCCCACGCGCGGCATCTCCCGCCTCTCCCGCTCCAAGAAGAAGTCGGTCAAGATGATCGTCATCGTCCTGGTGGTCTTCATCGTCTGCTTCCTCCCTTTCCACGTCACCCGCACCTTGTACTACTCCTTCCGGAGCTGGGACCTGAGCTGCCAGACCCTCAACGCCATCAACTTGGCCTACAAGGTGACTCGGCCCCTGGCCAGCACCAACAGCTGCCTCGACCCCATCCTCTACTTCCTGGCGGGGCAGCGCTTTATGAAGTTCGCGGGCAACAGGACGCCGGGGAAGCCCCAAAACGAGGTGGCGCTGGGCATCGTGCCCAACAGCCACCTGGCACCCAGCAGCGACACAGAAACGTTATCCAAGGAGCTGAAATCCTCAAAATCCTAGCCCTGCTCCGCCTTCAGGAGGGTTCATCCCAGCCGTGGAGGGAGGTCGGGCCGCCCCTGGGCGCGAGGCTCGGGGGGTTTGCAGTGCCTGGTGTCACACTCGCTGCAGCACGGCCCGTGCCACACGTGCTCCTGTGCTTGCTGCTGTTCCAAGGGTATTTCTTTTCAGGAGAGATGCAGCCGTGGTGCCATAATCCCTGGATCTCCACCCCTTCATCCGAGGCTGTGCCCCCCTGTTTGGGGGGCATCTCCCCACCACTGAGGCTGGGGGACCAAATCTGCCTCCAAAAAGTCGCACCCTGAATGCCTTAAATAATTTTTTCTGAAGCGAAAACGCTGTGTGGGAAAGGTGCCCCCTGAGGAATCCCACCTGCCTGTCTCCAGATCTGCTGGCACAGAGGCAGCAGGAGTTCCTCTGTGCCTTGCAAGGGAGGAAGGGCTTTGGGTCCACGTGGAGGCTCATCTGTGGTTCTGATAAACAGGTTCATGAAAATGTCAAGTGCAAACACCACTCAGAGCGGGAAAGGGTCTCCCAGTGCTTTGCATCCCTGAAGAAACGCTCTCCCAGCTCCGAGGCACCCTCTGGCAGAGCTGGGAGGGGACTCCTGGCTCCTGTCCAAGGGCTGGCTTCCCATCAGCAAGGGTGCTGAGGGACCTCCCACCCCACTGGAGTACACTGGTTCCATCCCACTGGAGTTCACTGGTACCATCAAGCAGGTCCCCTGTAGGTTTCTCCAGCGGGGGCAAACATCTTCCAAAAAACCCATTAGTGCTTCCCAACAGCATCGTTCACCCCTTAAAAGCTTCTAGGAACCTTTAGGAGCTTCCTTCCAGCTGCTGACTTTAATAATCATCTCCAGCTCATTAAAATTTAAGGTGGGCTCTTCATGTCCTGTTTTTAACCCCCTCGCTGGTGGCTCATGTTTGCAGCCAAGGAGCAAAGCCCAGTGTTCGTCCCCTTGGTGCTGCCACATCCTCAGTGCTGCTCAGAGGTGACCCACAATGCTGCCCAGATGCTGTCTGGTCTCCCCATCATCCCAGTATTCCCAGTGCTCCCCTGGAACCAGCCAGCATATCCCTGCCAGGCAGTGGAGACCTTCCCTAGGGAATCTGGCAGTGCCAAAGCCTGGCTTGAGGAGCCACAGCAGTAACTGTGGTGCTGAGCCTAACCCCAGTCCTGTCTGCATTTCGGCTTGCATCCCTCATCAACCAGGCCAGTTCAAAGGAAACTGGAGACAGTATCCACAAAGCACTTCACCAGAAGGTCTACTTGGTCTTTATCTCCGTAATTGCTGGGTTAGAGAGCCAGGAAGGTCCTGGTTTCTCAGCCCAGAAATGAAAATCACTTTGTGCTGCAGCCCTGGACGAGTCAGGTTTTGTCAAAGCTCTATTTTAGGATCAGGCAAACGCGTTTGATGTTGGTGCAGACCAAGACCTCAGACCACTCCTTAGCTTGTCCCATCCCTCCTTCTTGTGAAGTGGTTTGGTGGTGGCAAGGCCATGTGACCAGTTGTGCCCAGTCAGGGGTGACTAGGACCGTTCAGAGTTAACTGGGAGGCTCCAGTGGTCCCACCACGGTGGAGTCGTCGTCCCATGGAGGGGGTCTCATCCCAGCCAACACTGTCCCAACCACAGGAGGCAAAGGAGGGGACTGTGTCAGCTCTGGGAACCACCAGCAAAGGCAAAAGGGACGTTTTCAGGGTGGTTCTTCCCATCCTTGAGTGTCTTTTAGGCTGAGATTGGGTTAAGACAGGACTTGCACCTTTTTTTTTCCCTCGTGCCTGTGAAGGGAGCTTGGCTTTGTGGGGAGGTCATGGCGTGGCCACCGGTGCGAGACAAATAACTGGGAGAAATGAGGAGAAGCTATTCAGGGCAAGCACTGAGCTGGTACAAACCTCACCCCAGGCCACGTCCTGCCTGCTCCCCTGCACTTGCCAAAAAGCAGCACGAGCACAGCATTACGTGCTCCGAATAATTCAGCAAAAACGTGATCACAGTCCCAAAAATCTGCTCAGAATTCCAAAAATCATCTGCTCAAAATCACAAAACTGTGCTTAGAGTCCCAAAAATCTGCTCAGAGTCCCAAAAATCTGCTCAAAGTTGCAAAAATATGCTCAGAGTTCCAAAAATCTGCTCAAAGTTCCAAAAATCCACTCTGAGTCCCAAAAATCTTCTCAGAGTTCCAAAAATATGCTCAAAGTACTAAAAATCTGCTCAGAGTTCCAAAAATCTGCTCAAAGTCGCAAAAATCTGCTCAAAGTCACAAAAATCTGCTCAAAGTTGCAAAAATCTGCTCAGAGTCCCAAAAATCTGCTCAGAGTTCCAAAATCTGCTCAAAGTCCCAAAAATCTGCTCCAAGTCCCAAAAATCTGCTCAGAGTTCCAAAATCTGCTCAAAGTCCCAAAAATCTGCTGAGTTCCAAAAATCTGCTCAAAGTCACAAAAATCTGCTCAAAGTCACAAAAATCTGCTCAAAGTTCCAAAAATCTGCTCAGAATCCCAAAAATCTGCTCAAAGTCCCAAAACTCTGCTCCGAGCCCCAAAAATGTGCTCAGAGTCCCTTCAGTCCCACGTGGAGGTCCCACCTTTCTCCAGGCTGGCACCAAAGCACCACCTCGGGCAACGCTGCCAGTCCCACCAGGGGTTGTCCCTCTGTCATCCTGATCCCCCCCCCAGTGCCACTGAGCACTTGGAGAGGTACCAACTGGAAATCTGTAATCTAGAAATACTCTTTTTTGTTGTTTGTAAAAGCACTAACTTATACTAAAGAAAAAAAAAAAAAGGTGAGTTTTATGACGACATGACTGTATATTTTTATTTTTGTAACACGCAAACACCTCGGATTTCTGGTAGTAAAGGAGTTTTATTTCCATGAGCGCTCTCATGATGTCTCCTCTGATATGTACACTCCATGTGCTGAAGGCCCTTGATGTCCCAGGCTCCTCACCTTGCCCTGCTGCCACCAGGAGAAGGTTTCCTGGCCTAAGCACAGTCCCCAGGAATAAAGACATTCTCTTTCCCGTTCCAGTTCATCTCAGTGCCCACAAAACAAGGCTCAGGACACGCTCAGCTCTGCTGGTGAATTTATTCCAGGCTGGGATTGATCAGCCTGAGCAGCTCAAAGAGGGACTTCTCAGAGACATGGATGGTCTCAGGAAAGGCAGTTTTATAGAAACCCATTTGTGCATCCATGGAAGTCTCCCAGGCCAGGTTGGATGGGGCTTGGGCCAACTTGGGCTGGTGGGAGGTGTCCCTGCCCCATGGCAGGGGGTGGAATGGGATGAGCTTTAAGGTCCCTTCCAACCCAAACCATTCTGGGATTCCATGACTGTGTGATCCTGTGAGTTCCTTCAGTTTGTCCAGCCTTCAAATGAGGTCCCAGGTGATGTCCCACTGCCCCCGNAAAGTCACAAAAATCTGCTCAAAGTTCCAAAAATCTGCTCAGAATCCCAAAAATCTGCTCAAAGTCCCAAAACTCTGCTCCGAGCCCCAAAAATGTGCTCAGAGTCCCTTCAGTCCCACGTGGAGGTCCCACCTTTCTCCAGGCTGGCACCAAAGCACCACCTCGGGCAACGCTGCCAGTCCCACCAGGGGTTGTCCCTCTGTCATCCTGATCCCCCCCCCAGTGCCACTGAGCACTTGGAGAGGTACCAACTGGAAATCTGTAATCTAGAAATACTCTTTTTTGTTGTTTGTAAAAGCACTAACTTATACTAAAGAAAAAAAAAAAAAGGTGAGTTTTATGACGACATGACTGTATATTTTTATTTTTGTAACACGCAAACANCACTCTGAGTCCCAAAAATCTTCTCAGAGTTCCAAAAATATGCTCAAAGTACTAAAAATCTGCTCAGAGTTCCAAAAATCTGCTCAAAGTCGCAAAAATCTGCTCAAAGTCACAAAAATCTGCTCAAAGTTGCAAAAATCTGCTCAGAGTCCCAAAAATCTGCTCAGAGTTCCAAAATCTGCTCAAAGTCCCAAAAATCTGCTCCAAGTCCCAAAAATCTGCTCAGAGTTCCAAAATCTGCTCAAAGTCCCAAAAATCTGCTCCAAGTCCCAAAAATCTGCTCAGAGTTCCAAAATCTGCTCAAAGTCCCAAAAATCTGCTCCAAGTCCCAAAAATCTGCTCAGAGTTCCAAAATCTGCTCAAAGTCCCAAAAATCTGCTCCAAGTCCCAAAAATCTGCTCAGAGTTCCAAAATCTGCTCAAAGTCCCAAAAATCTGCTCCAAGTCCCAAAAATCTGCTCAGAGTTCCAAAATCTGCTCAAAGTCCCAAAAATCTGCTCCAAGTCCCAAAAATCTGCTCAGAGTTCCAAAATCTGCTCAAAGTCCCAAAAATCTGCTCCAAGTCCCAAAAATCTGCTCAGAGTTCCAAAATCTGCTCAAAGTCCCAAAAATCTGCTCCAAGTCCCAAAAATCTGCTCAGAGTTCCAAAATCTGCTCAAAGTCCCAAAAATCTGCTCCAAGTCCCAAAAATCTGCNTTGTTGGTGTTTGAAAAAGCACTAAATTATAAAAAAAAAAAAAAAAAGGTGAGTTTTATGACGACATGACTGTATATTTTTATTTTTGTAACACGCAAACACCTCGGATTTCTGGTAGTAAAGGAGTTTTATTTCCATGAGCGCTCTCATGATGTCTCCTCTGATATGTACACTCCATGTGCTGAAGGCCCTTGATGTCCCAGGCTCCTCACCTTGCCCTGCTGCCACCAGGAGAAGGTTTCCTGGCCTAAGCACAGTCCCCAGGAATAAAGACATTCTCTTTCCCGTTCCAGTTCATCTCAGTGCCCACAAAACAAGGCTCAGGACACGCTCAGCTCTGCTGGTGAATTTATTCCAGGCTGGGATTGATCAGCCTGAGCAGCTCAAAGAGGGACTTCTCAGAGACATGGATGGTCTCAGGAAAGGCAGTTTTATAGAAACCCATTTGTGCATCCATGGAAGTCTCCCAGGCCAGGTTGGATGGGGCTTGGGCCAACTTGGGCTGGTGGGAGGTGTCCCTGCCCCATGGCAGGGGGTGGAATGGGATGAGCTTTAAGGTCCCTTCCAACCCAAACCATTCTGGGATTCCATGACTGTGTGATCCTGTGAGTTCCTTCAGTTTGTCCAGCCTTCAAATGAGGTCCCAGGTGATGTCCCACTGCCCCCGTGGTGTGGGACAGAAGCACTTCATGGTCCCCTGCGCTGTGGGAGAAAACTCTGCTTTGCTTTCCCTTTTCAGGAGCTTCCTATTTGCCAAAACCCAAAGCCTCAAAGCAATGAAGACAAAGAAGGAGTTGCAACCCCCCAAATTACTGAATTGGATATCCCAGAATGGACCTTCTGAAACCACCCCCCCACACACCCCCCCTCCCTGGTCTTGATTTTCAGCCCAGGTTCGGTCCCACCCCTGGGGCGAATTCCAGAGGGATGACGTAAACAGGTTTAGTTTGTGGGATTTACAGCATCCCATCCAAACCTTTCCTGCACTGACTCGTGTGAGTCACTCAAACCCAAGAATGAGGATTAAGCAAGAGAAATAGCCCTTGACAGAGAACAGGGGGGGTTGTGCAGAGAAATAAAAACACCCAACCCCAGACCACTTCTCCTGAGTGTCCCTCGGCACTGGGAGCAGGAAGCCAAAGTTAAGAGCACTGATGGTTTCCCTGCCAGGACATAAATCTGCCACATGGGCTGGAGGGACTCACAGGTCTGCTGGACCTTCCCAGCATCCAAGTGGAGAGCTTTTCCTTCCTGATCCTGCCTTCCTAGGAAGCAGATCCTTCATGAGCCCGAGGCAGGCAGTGAGCCGTGTGTTACTGGAAAACATCGGTACAGCCACTTCTTTTTCCCAGTCCTGGCTCCCTTTTATTTCTTGGAGCTTCATTTTCCAAGGAGTGACTCTGTCTGCCCCTCCAGCTCATTTCTGATCCAGTAACAAAGGGACAAAGCCTGCACCATCGAGCTCCCAGGGAGAAACAGGTTGTGATAGGAAGGAGACTGAGCCTAAGGAGACCCCACCTTAAGCTCAAACCTTATATTAGACCCCAGAGAAACCTTCCCTTGTTCCCCCCGTGGTGGCTTGGGGAGGTGTCCGTGAGTGAAGGGAGGTGACAGGTGCCTTCCCAAGGCCATTCCAACACGGGGAGAAGGTTCCCAAATCCCACAAACTGATATTCCTGCAGAAACTCCCCCAAACTGATGGGCCAAGGCAGCGATTCCTGAGGCAGAAGAGGCCACAGCAGTGGGTGTTTGAAATAACACGCCGATCACCCGGCTCTGGGAGGAGCTGATTTTTAAGACTCTCACGGGTTCAATACCAATATTTGCAGGCTCCTTGGCAAATAAATGCTCAGGAAAGCCTGAAAGTTTAAAATATCCTCTTCTTTAGTTTAAATTTCTCCTTAAATACCTGGGGGTTTAAGCCTTGGCTAAACACCAACGTCTTGGTGTGTGTTTTGGGGGAGCAGCTGGACTGTCACACCGAATACCCTCTTGACTGGGTGGGTCCTACAGCCCCATGTGATGGCAGACTAGGAAATTCCCCCACCAGATCCTGCTCCTCTGCTTTTGCCACTCACTGTGGAAAGGCAACGTCACAACCGCCTCCAAATCCTGGGGGGAACCCTGAGATGCCCTCAAACCACCAAGCTTGGAAAGACAAGGATGAGGGGGGGGAGGTCTGCTGAGATCCCACCCAGTGGGATGATCAGTGGGAGTCCTTGGGAGACAGTGGGAGCTGATCCCAGTAGTGCAAAACCCATCCTGTGCTGATTTTTAATTGGGAACCTATTTAGCTGGAGGGGCTGAACCTGCTGCAGGAGAGTCCTCTGCTGGTGCTGAGGGGATGTGGCAGCAAGGAGCAAAGGGGCCATCCAGGGGGGACATGGACCCCATGGGAGTACTGAAATTCCCAAGAAAGACCCTGGGAGCATTCCAAAGGATGGGAGCAGAGTCCCAGGAGAGCAGTGGGAGGATTGGGGTCCTTGTCCCTTCTACCCAGGCAGACACTCAAGGCTCATCCCTGAAGCTTTCCAGGGAACAGGGAAGTTTTCTATTTGCTCTGAAGTTTCCCTTTTGTGGCTTCTCCTCCTGTGACCTGTGGTTTTAATGACAGGGAAAGAACTTGGTCACCATCAGCTCATCACCCACACGCCCCCAGCCACCTGCTGCTCCAGCTCCATCCCTTTCCCTGCATAAAGCTTTGAGGCTCATTTAACATCATCCCATCCATCTTCTCAGGCGGAATGAGGGGGTTGGAAACTGGCTGGACACAATTAGGGAAAAGCAGCACAAGTGTATGGATTTGGGAAGGACCCTCATGATGGGGTTTCCCACCATCTCTGCATTTCAAACAGGTTTGTTTCGGAAGGATGTCCCTGCTCGGTGGGTTTATCTGGGCTATGAGACTCTGCACAGCTCCATCCATGGCAGAAAGGCCAAAAGAAGGTGAAGGTGCTCAGGGGATGACCACGTTGGCTTGGCAGAGCTCCCTGGGTAAAGGACTGGGTGCCCTCAGCCTTGATGCCAGGAGAGAGGGACGTTGCTGTGGCCTTCAGGGAGCAGCTGGACACCCCAGAGCCTCCTCCTGCTGTGCAGGACCCATGACCACAAGGAGAAGGTGTGTTTCCCGTGGTCCAGGTCTCCAGGGCTACGTGCCCCACCTGAGGGCTCTCAAAGCACCAGGGGAGGGTACAGGAGACAGGATCTAGGATGGGGATCCATGGAGACCTTCCATCCTGCCCCCTGCCAGGACAGGCTGGCTCCAAGATCAGAGCACCCTGATCATGACCTGAGGACACACATCTCAAGGAGCTGCGTGACCCAGAAATGCCTTTTCCTCTCCCCTGGCCATCAGGAAAGCCCATGTGGCCAGCTGGGAGTCGCCGAATGACACAAATAGCTCCTCAGGATGCTGGAGCTCCCCCTCCCTCATCCCCCACGGATGAGCTCACAGGGCTGGCACTTAAAAATACCCGGGCGGGGGCAGCGGGTGGGTGGGCAGCGCTGTCACTGCGCACGGCAGCGCTCCCAGCTCCATCTGCACCCCACGGCGTCCCACAGAGCCGGGCTTTGCCAAGGAGGCAGCCAAAGACCTGCCTCCCCATCTGCCCTTCCTCAGCTCCTGCTGGGTGGTCTGCCCTCGGGGACCCCTCTGTGGTGATGCACGAAGGCGTGGGTGGCACTTGGCGGGGGGCTGAGCAGCGCCCATGTGCGTGGTGCCAGTTCCATCTGGACATTAATACCCCGCTGTCCCTGAGCCTCATCCAGACTTTCTGAGGTAATTTCCTCGAAATCCAGCATTCCCTTCCCAGATGTTGCAGCCCAGGTGAGACGAGGCTCTTATCCCAGCAGCACAAAGCCTGGAGGAACAGCAGCGCTTTCCAACAACCCCTCGAAGCCTCAGAATCCTCCCCATCTCCCCAATATTTCCATTTCTTGTCCCAGTTAGCAAAGAGCTCCCGAGTTCTGGCTGAAATGTGCTGTGAGCTTGGCTTTGTAGCAGCTGTTCTTCCTCCTGGTTGCCCGTAGATGGAGGAAGAGAGCTTCCCCCCTTTGGGTTCCCTCCTTCAGCCACCTGCTGGGTCAGCTCTCCCGGTGTTTTGGGGGTCTCCTTCCACTCCTTTGTCCCATCAGACCCTTGGTTTGGGTGAGCAATGCCTGTCCTAGGAAGGATGTTGGCCAGGACCTGCACAAGACCCCGTTGCCCAGAGTGAACCCTCCAGCACCACACAAACCCCCTGGAGACACGCAGGGTCACATCCAGCCTTTTGGGCATCCCAAAAAAAGAGCTGCTTTGGAGGAATCCAGGTCCAAGGCATGCCAGGGATGGTGCAATGATTACCTTGGACACTTGCAGCCCAAGGCTATGGATCCAACCACGTCCAAGGTGGATGAGTCATTCCAGGTGAGCACCACAGAGCACCAGAGGCTGATCTTGGTTGAGGATGGGGATATTTTGGAGGGGAATAGAGAAGTTGTGAATGGTTGGACAGGGCTTGGAGCAAGCTTGGCTAGCTGATGGTGGCCCTGCCCATGGCAGGGGTTGGAATGAGTTGAGATTTGAGATCCCTCCCAACCCAAACCATTCTGTGGTCCTGTGGTTTCTGTCACTAACTCAACTCCAAGAACGTGTCATCATTTTGAGAGACTTTTTTTCTTCTCTTAAAAACTGAAGGAGAACTTTTATTCCAAAGTTCAGAATTATTCCCCTGCCCCCTTTTCTGATACAAAACACTTGACTTCCCACTTCAAAAAGACACTTTTCAGCCAAAAAAACCCCTCCTCTCATTTTTTTTCTTCGTATTTTTTAAGCCAGAAACCCCAAACAGGCAAGGGTTAAAACCAACCAAGTGAAACTATTCTCTTTGACCTCCCTTTGACAGGAATCCTGTTTTCCTCCCAAATTTTGGGAGGAAAAAAAAAGCCTCGTGCCACTCTCAGGCAGGCTTTGTGGGGTCTGTGTGGCTGGGAGTTAATGGAATTATTGTGAAACCGGTGAACATCCAGCAGTGTGTGGGGGGAGGAGGAAGGGGCTGCAGCGCTGGGGCCAACCCGAATTCGTCAGGAAAAGGCAAGGGAAAGATTCGGTGGCTTCGTCACCCCCCGGATAAAGTGTCACAAAGGCAGGCAGGGATCACAAAACTCCTTTTGCGCTGCGAGCAAATGTTTGCCCTGCCCGATGCAAACCGAGCCCGGGTAATCTCAGCTTTAACCACACCGTTTAATCCCACCCAAAAGCGCCTCTTTTGTGTTCCTCTCACCCGGAGACGTCCTGCCCACCGGGGAAATTCCTGGCTGAGCATCCTGGTGTCGCTTTTTTAAAAGGTGTTGTGAAACGTTTTATATATCAATACGTATTTCTGTTTTGTTTTTGTTTTTTTTTTTAAACTTGTCGTGCATCTTTTCGATGTGAGTTTGCATAAACCCCGTTGCTGGCAGAGGCCGCCGGGGAACGGGGCAAGGGTGAGGAACGAGCAACGTGATACCTGCTGGGAATCACGCCCTGCTCTGGTGGCTGCGGGAGTTTGGGAGGCAGAGGTGACAGTTTAAATCCCCAGAAAAACCCCCTGCTTTGGAAGCTTTCCCGCTTTTATAACACCCACGGCTCACCCGGCGTGCTCCAGGTGGAACTCCGGGTGGGTGATGGAGGATGAGTCACAACAGCTCCATCCAAGGTGGGCTTGGATCTTGGTGCTGGGTTTTGGGTAGGTCTTTACGACCACAAGGAGCTTAATTACTGGGTCAGTATAATTCCCTTAGGGAATTACAGCTCCAGCAGGACTGGGACAGCTCACAGGATGTGTTGTCCTCACCACCAATTCAGCAGTTCACCACAAGCCATTTTATCCACCACCACGAAGCTCTTCACCATGGGTTTTGCTTCCTTTTAACTCCCTTTTCAGCTCTTGGGGAGTTGTTCCCAAAAATCTTCCACAGACACTCGAGTGGGACATGACATGGAGCCTTCGGACATGACATGGAGCCTTCGGACATGACATGG
>VXBX01007363.1:43531-66251 GCA_013400415.1 Scytalopus superciliaris
CCCTCCCAACCCAAACCATTCTGTGGTCCTGTGGTTTCTGTCACTAACTCAACTCCAAGAACGTGTCATCATTTTGAGAGACTTTTTTTCTTCTCTTAAAAACTGAAGGAGAACTTTTATTCCAAAGTTCAGAATTATTCCCCTGCCCCCTTTTCTGATACAAAACACTTGACTTCCCACTTCAAAAAGACACTTTTCAGCCAAAAAAACCCCTCCTCTCATTTTTTTTCTTCGTATTTTTTAAGCCAGAAACCCCAAACAGGCAAGGGTTAAAACCAACCAAGTGAAACTATTCTCTTTGACCTCCCTTTGACAGGAATCCTGTTTTCCTCCCAAATTTTGGGAGGAAAAAAAAAGCCTCGTGCCACTCTCAGGCAGGCTTTGTGGGGTCTGTGTGGCTGGGAGTTAATGGAATTATTGTGAAACCGGTGAACATCCAGCAGTGTGTGGGGGGAGGAGGAAGGGGCTGCAGCGCTGGGGCCAACCCGAATTCGTCAGGAAAAGGCAAGGGAAAGATTCGGTGGCTTCGTCACCCCCCGGATAAAGTGTCACAAAGGCAGGCAGGGATCACAAAACTCCTTTTGCGCTGCGAGCAAATGTTTGCCCTGCCCGATGCAAACCGAGCCCGGGTAATCTCAGCTTTAACCACACCGTTTAATCCCACCCAAAAGCGCCTCTTTTGTGTTCCTCTCACCCGGAGACGTCCTGCCCACCGGGGAAATTCCTGGCTGAGCATCCTGGTGTCGCTTTTTTAAAAGGTGTTGTGAAACGTTTTATATATCAATACGTATTTCTGTTTTGTTTTTGGGTTTTTTTTAAACTTGTCGTGCATCTTTTCGATGTGAGTTTGCATAAACCCCGTTGCTGGCAGAGGCCGCCGGGGAACGGGGCAAGGGTGAGGAACGAGCAACGTGATACCTGCTGGGAATCACGCCCTGCTCTGGTGGCTGCGGGAGTTTGGGAGGCAGAGGTGACAGTTTAAATCCCCAGAAAAACCCCCTGCTTTGGAAGCTTTCCCGCTTTTATAACACCCACGGCTCACCCGGCGTGCTCCAGGTGGAACTCCGGGTGGGTGATGGAGGATGAGTCACAACAGCTCCATCCAAGGTGGGCTTGGATCTTGGTGCTGGATTTTGGGTAGGTCTTTACGACCACAAGGAGCTTAATTACTGGGTCAGTATAATTCCCTTAGGGAATTACAGCTCCAGCAGGACTGGGACAGCTCACAGGATGTGTTGTCCTCACCACCAATTCAGCAGTTCACCACAAGCCATTTTATCCACCACCACGAAGCTCTTCACCATGGGTTTTGCTTCCTTTTAACTCCCTTTTCAGCTCTTGGGGAGTTGTTCCCAAAAATCTTCCACAGACACTCGAGTGGGACATGACATGGAGCCTTCGGACATGACATGGAGCCTNAGACATGACATGGACCTTCTGCAGGAGATTTTCTTTCCTCCCAATGGCATTTTTCCCACCTGCTCTTCAGCTCTGGCTGCCCTGGGCCTCTTTTGAATCAATGCTTTGCATTTGCATCCTCCCTCAGCCCGCTTCCACTCCCTGTGCAAACACTTCATCCTGTTCCACTGCTTCATTCTGAGGAGCTTCCTCATTTCTCTGTCATTTCCCTTTTTGAACTAAAGTGCTGCCGTGGCAGGATTTTTTTCCCGCTAAAAATACTTCTCAGGAACTGAAGTTGCTCTGCCAGATCCAAAGTAACATGTCCAGGCAGGGCTTTAGGCTGTGCCGGATCAAACCCACCAAGATAATGCCCAAGGATGGTCACACCTATAGGCTGGCCATGCATTTGTCCTCTCCAAGGGTGGAGCACATGCTCAGGGCTTAGTCAGGAGGCATCTCAGGACCTGGCAGCTTTGAAGGCTCTTTTAAAGCTTGGACTGGTGTGGATCTCCACAAAGAAAAGTCCAGAGCCTCTTGCAGCAGAAGCATCCACTGAGTGGTCTGCTCAAGGTCCCAATAAGAGAGAAGAAATCATATTATCTCAAATATTGCTGCAGAAAATGCCTTTTCTATTCTATCAGAGTCTAGGCCAGAGCCCAGGAGATCTCACCCCCACTCCCAGCACCTTCCCAGGGCCAGGCTGGTGGAGACAGTGGGATCCTGGTCATTCTGGGAACCCCCCCTGACACACACAAGCTGCTGGGACAACCAGAGTTAGTGGGAACCGAAGGGTGTTTCAGGCAGGGACACATTTCCATGGGCATTCCCACTCTGGAGTTGCCCAGCAGAAACAGTCTGTGGTCACCCTGAGGGCCAGCAGTGTCCCCTGGCCACCCTCCTGCAGGGACAACCCCTCTGCACTGTGGCCCAGCCAGCAGGCTCTGGGCAGGCAGTGGCTTTGCAGCCTCAGCCTGATGAGTCTAAGAGGGATATTTGGTCTGGCCTTGGGCCAGGACATTTCAGCCTCCCAGCCAGAGCCCTGGAGAGCGGCTGGCCAGGCTGTCACAGCACAATAAACACCTTGTCCTGGCCCCTCTGAGCCCGGTGGCAGCACCCTGAGCCCGTGCTTGGGTCCTACAGAAGAAGAGGGAAAGCCAAGGAGGAACATCCTCAACTTTTAATGGTGCAAGACCTACAAAATGCCTCGGTTTGGTGGTGCGTCTCACCCCTTTAGCTGAGAAACAGCCCTTTTTTTCCCCCAGGAAAGCGCAGAATCTGTGAATTTACACAACGGTGTAAAAGCTCTGCCTCGTGCAGCTACACCAAAGCCCCTCTTTGTGGGGCAAAACTGCCCTGGGCACCAACAGGTGCCCCTGGAGTGCAGCCAGCCCCCCTTTTCCTGGTGCAGAGTTCCTTGCCTGGCTGGGCACACGTCAGGAGATAAAAATCCCATGTGGATATCCTGAGGGTCCCCTTTCCAAACCCCTCTGCTTTCCACCTTCCTGGAGAGCTGAGGCTGGGCATATCTCCTCTGCCCCCTAAATACCACTCCCTGCCACCAGCTCTCCTCATTCCTGTTGTCCTGTGTGGCCTGAGGTTTTGAACATCCACCAGAGAGAGCAGAAATGGAAATTCCCCGGAGAGTAGAGGGAAGGAAGATGGAGAGGGAGCAGTTTCTGATCTCGTGGCTCCTTCCCCCTGGCTATGGACCAGCTGGGAAGCCACAGAGCCCACTGGGACACAAAGGCCAGGGCAGGCTGACCCGGTGGGTCACATCTCCCCAGGCTTTGCTCCTCATCACAGAGGTGGAAAGGGCCTCAAGTGATGTGTCTGTGCTTGTGGAATGGCAGAGTCAGGAGCAAACCCCGGGTCCTTCATCCAGAATCCCTGCAAGTGTTCAAGACCAGCTTGGACAAGGCTTGGAGAACCTGGTCTAGTGGAAGTTGTCCCACGGCAGGGGGTTGGAATGAGACGATGCTGAAGATCCCTTCCAACCCAAACCGTGCCATGACCCTCTGGAACACACTCCAGTGTGCTGGTCAGTGCCTGGTGTCCTAGAAAAGCCACTGTCAGGCCCCTCCAAAATCAAGCACAGCTGCCTTTGAGAATCTCTAAGACATGTTCCATTATTGCCTTCTCTCTATTTATCTTCTCATCACAGGGTTTTTCCAGTATTTTCTGGGCATCCCTTGTCCTCACAGGGGTCAGAAACCTCAAACCTCAGGAACTGGCACTTCCCAGTGTCCAAGCTGGACCCAGCCCACCAAACCCAGCAGCTCCTCTCCCCCCAGTGGGTGGATACCCATCGTTAGAGTTGTTGCTGAAGCATCTGCTCTCCTTTCCCAGCTCCCTGGGATTTCTGATCCGTCTTCCATCACCACTTTTGGCCCTTCTCTTGGCACCATGTCCCAGCTGCAAACCCACTGCAGTGCCATGAGAAACGTGGCTGGTGTCAGACTCATTAAATCTTGGCTAAAATGATCCGGGAAGAAGACTCAGTGTCCTGGGGAACACCACGAAGAGGAGCTGAGTTCACTCAACAGGATGTGGCTACGATGCTGGTGCTGCTTGGTTGCCCCCATGGGATTATTTCCCAGCCAACCTGTGCCTTCCAGCCTCTCTTCCCTTCCCTTTCATCCCCTTCTGGAGCCGGGAGAGTGCCACAGAAGAAACCCTTCTTAGGGGCAGCATGAAAGGACAAATATTTGGCTTTGCATGTGCTGCCTGTGCAGCATTTCTGAGGCACTGGCATGTCCCCAGAGCTCCCACTGGGGCTGCTCGTGGGAGGTCCCTGTAATTCCAGGGTAGGCAGGACAAAGCTCCGCATAATCCCAAGCCTTGTCCCCAAAAATTCAGAAGTCGCTCGTCGATGCCCTTTGTGGCATTAAGGGCTTGCATTGTCCTTTGAAAAACAAGGTTTTTTTGGACTGGGGGAATGGGGGAACAAAGCAAGATCCTTCCTGAGGGAAAGAGAAGCAGGCAAATCCTCAGGGATGCTCAGACCTGCAAAGGACAATGTGGAAATATTAGGAAGAAATTCCTTACCGAGAGGGTGGTGAGACACTGGCACAGCTTGTCCAGGGAGGTTGTGGGTGCTCCAACCCTGGAAGTGCTCAAGGCCAGGCTGGATAAGGCCTTGAGCCACCTGGTTTAGTGGGAAATGTGCATGGTAGGGGGGCATTGGGACTGAATGATGCTCAAGGTCCCTTCCAATCCCTTAACATCCTATGAATCCATGAAAACCAAGGGGATGGGAATGGAAGGAAGGAGAGAGGGAGGGAGGAGAGAAAAGTTCACAGCTCGTTATAGACTCATAAAATCATTGTGGTCAGAAAAGACCCCAAAGATCATCGAGTCCAACCATTAATGTTGGACTGAGCAGAGGGCCCTCTGAGCAGCCAAGGAAAGGCCAAGGAAGGGGAAACACCCAGTGCCAGGGTGACTTCCCAAGGGAAACAACCCTTAGCTTGGTACTGCACCCACTCATGGAAACCTGGAGAAGGGGGCCAAGCCTGGATCCCCCAGGGGGAAGGGGGGACCTGCCTTGGCCTCTCCTGCCCACGTGGGCATGATGAAACACAGCTAAGGAGCCAGGGAGGTGGAGACACATCCAGGCTGCTCATGGAGACCTTGTGCATGCTCTGCTTGGAGCAGTGACCTCTTGCATCCCTCTCCAGGTGAGCACAGGGGAGCTATTCCTGGTCCACGGCTGGAATTTTGGCCAGCTGTGCTGCTGGGATGTCCCCCTGACTCCCTCTGAGGGGACCCCTTCCCTCCTGCAAGGCACTTGGCTCCAAGCACCCCAAGATTAGCAGGAGGTGTGGGGGTGCTCAGTGCCAGCTCAGCAGGTCCCACATGTCCCACTGACCTGCCTGGAAGAGCATCCAGCCCTGCTGAAAGGGCCATTTCCCCCCTTTCCGACCTCTTTACACCCCTTGGTCCCAATTCCCACGAGCTCCTGAGCCCTGCTGGACCAAGGGATCAGTTTGAGGTCATTTATAGCTGTCATTTTTAACCCCAGGGGTGCAAAGGGCAGCAGAGCAAAGGAATCTGGTTGGAACAGCCAGGATTTTGGATGCAATCCCAGAGGGGCAGGCTGTGCCCGTGTCCCCAAGGCTGGCACCGTGTGTCCCTCTCCTATCTCAGGGGCAGCCCGGGGTCTCTTGGCCCTGGATGCAGCTCCACAGAGCTGAAATACTTCCCTGCTTCGCAGCCTGGCAGGGCTTTGCCAGTGGCTGGTCTTATCTCAGCCCTGCTCCTGTGTCTGTACCAGCCCCAAACACTCTCCCTGGGCCGGTAAACTGGGACCACTTTTAACCTGGGACCACTTTTAAACTGGGACCACTTTTAAGCTGGGACCACTTTTAAGCTGGGATCACTTTTAAACTGGGAGCACTTTTAAACTGGGAGCACTTTTAAACTGGGACTGCTTGGAAATTGGGACCACTTTTAAATTGGGACCACTTTTAAACTGGGACTNCTTCCCAAGGGAAACAACCCTTAGCTTGGTACTGCACCCACTCATGGAAACCTGGAGAAGGGGGCCAAGCCTGGATCCCCCAGGGGGAAGGGGGGACCTGCCTTGGCCTCTCCTGCCCACGTGGGCATGATGAAACACAGCTAAGGAGCCAGGGAGGTGGAGACACATCCAGGCTGCTCATGGAGACCTTGTGCATGCTCTGCTTGGAGCAGTGACCTCTTGCATCCCTCTCCAGGTGAGCACAGGGGAGCTATTCCTGGTCCACGGCTGGAATTTTGGCCAGCTGTGCTGCTGGGATGTCCCCCTGACTCCCTCTGAGGGGACCCCTTCCCTCCTGCAAGGCACTTGGCTCCAAGCACCCCAAGATTAGCAGGAGGTGTGGGGGTGCTCAGTGCCAGCTCAGCAGGTCCCACATGTCCCACTGACCTGCCTGGAAGAGCATCCAGCCCTGCTGAAAGGGCCATTTCCCCCCTTTCCGACCTCTTTACACCCCTTGGTCCCAATTCCCACGAGCTCCTGAGCCCTGCTGGACCAAGGGATCAGTTTGAGGTCATTTATAGCTGTCATTTTTAACCCCAGGGGTGCAAAGGGCAGCAGAGCAAAGGAATCTGGTTGGAACAGCCAGGATTTTGGATGCAATCCCAGAGGGGCAGGCTGTGCCCGTGTCCCCAAGGCTGGCACCGTGTGTCCCTCTCCTATCTCAGGGGCAGCCCGGGGTCTCTTGGCCCTGGATGCAGCTCCACAGAGCTGAAATACTTCCCTGCTTCGCAGCCTGGCAGGGCTTTGCCAGTGGCTGGTCTTATCTCAGCCCTGCTCCTGTGTCTGTACCAGCCCCAAACACTCTCCCTGGGCCGGTAAACTGGGACCACTTTTAACCTGGGACCACTTTTAAACTGGGACCACTTTTAAGCTGGGACCACTTTTAAGCTGGGATCACTTTTAAACTGGGAGCACTTTTAAACTGGGAGCACTTTTAAACTGGGACTGCTTGGAAATTGGGACCACTTTTAAATTGGGACCACTTTTAAACTGGGACTGCTTGGAAATTGGGACCACTTTTAAATTGGGACCACTTTTAAATTGGGACCACTTTTAAACTGGGACTGCTTGGAAATTGGGACCACTTTTAAGCTGGGATCACTTTTAAACTGGGAGCACTTTTAAATTGGGAGCACTTTTAAACTGGGACTGCTTGGAAATTGGGACCACTTTTAAATTGGGACCACTTTTAAACTGGGACTGCTTGGAAATTGGGACCACTTTTAAATTGGGACCACTTTTAAACTGGGACCACTTTTAAACTGGGACCACTTTTAAGCTGGGATCACTTTTAAACTGGGAGCACTTTTAAATTGGGAGCACTTTTAAACTGGGACTGCTTGGAAATTGGGACCACTTTTAAATTGGGACCACTTTTAAACTGGGACCACTTTTAAGCTGGGATCACTTTTAAACTGAGAGCACTTTTAAATTGGGACCACTTTTAAGCTGGGAGCACTTTTAAGCTGGGACCACTTTTAAAACTGGGAGCACTTTTAAACTGGGAGCACATCCCTGCCTGCTGTATGTGCTGGGTGGAATGAAGGGGCACTTTGGGGCAGTAAATACTTGGTTGTATCGATTTCCCCTCTATTTATTTCGCCATCTCTCCTCGCACTGGAGCTTCCATTGTCAAACTGGGAGATGGTGGGGGATGTCAAAGGTACACTGGGAGGTCTTGCTGGAGCAGAGGGACCTCCAGTCCCCGTGCACAGCTGGCTGAGCCTCTCCCTTTATCCACAGCGGGTGGAATGCTCAGGATGCCCCTGAAGGCACCGAGCCAAGCAGCCCTGGAGGGCAATCCCAGCCTGGAGCCTGTGGGAATGGGACTGTTTGGGCTAAGGCAGAAGCTGATTAGAGCTTCTGAAGGCCCTCAGAAAGATGACCTTGCTGAAGGAGCCAGGGTGAGGAGCTGGAGCAAAGGGCCTGGTTTGGCCACCCCGCCACACATGGGACCTGCTGCTGGGATCCAGCAGCCCAAAGTCCATCCCAGCTGTGATTTCTGGAGACACAATGATTTTAGGGAATTTGTGGGCACCTGAGCCCACCTCCATGCCCTGCTCAGCAATGTTCTTTGGGAAGCAAGTGACTGGTGGGACTCTGCATCCCCCAAAACACCAGGTGGCACTTTGTGCCCGGATCCATGTGTCCTTTTCAATCCAAACTGTCCTATGAATCTATAAAAGTGGGTGCTTCTTCATGTCACAAATCCTTCTCCAACCTTCCCTTCAACACATAGTTTTTCACCAGCCCAATATATCTCATTTTTCCCCCAAACCAGATGCAAACTTTGTGCTCAGCCTTTCACTTCAGCCAAGTCTCCAAACTTGAGGACTACCTTGGTCCAGCTGAGGACCATAATTGCCAGCAGTGGCAGCAAACCTAGTCTGGGGAGACACCCATCCTTCCAGCTCCAGCTCCATCCTCATCCTTACCATCCTTGCTATGAATGCAAGACGTTCTGAGCATTCTCCAGGGCAGAATGATGGGAGTTGGGACATAATTCTCTCTAAAGCTTCAAGGCTGAGGTTTTCCACAGCTTTGACAACATTCCTAAGGTGACTGGGATGATGAACCTGGCTTGAGAGGGCACCTGGGGAAGCACAGATCCCTCTCCAGAGGGAGGGAGGGGAGTCACCCAGCCTGGGGCCAGCAGTTAAATGTCAACCATGGGAGTGTGAGAGGGGTCTGGGGGGTCCTGCCAAAACACAGCCAGTGTTATCTCCAGGGGTTCCAGGTGAATTGCCCTCTGGAGGCAGCTGGTTCTCCCCATGGCCTGTAAAAGCAGCCTTGAGATTCAAACGTGGACTTTGCAAAACACATCCAACTGAGATTAGTCCTCCGGGATGTGGCGGTGAGCCCGGTGAGGCCACTCAGCCCCTTTGCCGGGAGGGATCTCGGCGCTTCCCGGTGCCGATCATCTCCAGCCGAGCCTGTGCTGTCTTTGCAGGCTGAGCAGCCTGGGATGTCCCCAGGACTCCCCCTAAGGGCACCCCTTCCCCACAGCATGGACCTGCTGAGCTGGCACTGAGCACCCTCACACCGGGACTGTGTCCTGTGGCTCCTGCTAATCTTGGGGTGCCTGGAGCCAAGTGCCTTGCAGGAGGGAAGGGGTGCCCTTAGGGGGAGTCCTGGGGACATCCCAGGCTGCTCAGCCTGCAAAGACAGCACAGGCTCGGCTGGAGATGATCGGCACCGGGAAGCGCCGAGATCCCTCCCGGCAAAGGGGCTGAGTGGCCTCACCGGGCTCACCGCCACATCCCGGAGGACTAATCTCAGTTGGATGTGTTTTGCAAAGTCCATGCTGAGCTGTTTCTCCAGGACCAGCCTCCCCGACCCCCTGGGAGCGGTGACATCCCTGCCAGGGGTGTGAACACGAGGGCTTTGGTGTCCTGCAGGAGCACCTGCTCCAGAGCACAGAAGTCCATCCGCTCCAGCCAGAGCTTTTAGCGGGGCTCTAATGACAAACACATGGCGGTCGCCCTTCTGCAGCACATCTGCAGGATGTCTGGGGTTTCAGGGGGAGGGAGGAGGAGGGGGATGAGCTCACTGTGTCCTTGCGAGGCCACCCGGATCAAAGGCAGGGCACTGCACTCCTGATGTGCTCCGTGGAAGGGCTTGGAAAGGGCTGGCCTTAGCAGCCCCTCCACCACGCACAAGCGGGGGCAGAGTCTGGATCAAGCACGGCCTCGTGACACCAAACTGTGGCTCCCAGGCACGGCAGAGACTCCCACCTTCCCACACAAGGGTTATTTCCTAAGGGTGCCCTCTCCTCTCTTCCCTCCCACAGGAGGCTGGCAGGGACCTCTGAGACCATCTAGTCCAACTACACGCACAAAGGGTGACTGGGAGGGCTGGGAGGGACACGGGTTTGAGCATCTCCAGGGATGGAGCCTCCACAGCCTCAGCTGGGAACTTGACCACCCTCACAGCAGCAAAATCATTTTCTTATGCCTAAACAGTATTTCTTGTGTTTCAGTTTGTGCCCATCACCTCCTGTCCTGCCACTGGACACCCCCCAAAAGACTTTGGCTCCCTTTCCCTTGTCCTCCCCTCGTGAGGTATTTGATGAGATCCCCCCAAACCTTCTCATCTCCAGGCTGAGCAGTCCCAGCTCCCTCAGCCTTTCCTCATTCCAAAGATGCTCCACTCCCATCTTCATGGCCTTTCCCTGCACTCAATCCAGCATGTTCACATCCTCCTCGTGCTGACAGGCCCCAGAATCCCACCAGGACACCCAAGTCCTGCTCTGAAAAATTTCTTTCCAGCCTGTGCCGGTGCCTGGAGTTAATTAATTTAAAGATAATTAAATTGAATTAATCAAAAAGCCCCCAACACTCCTACCTTCTCTCCTAAGCTGCCAGGAGTGACCACAAGGAGGACGAAGGAGACAGGATGGCTGGTGCAGGGTGGACACGGTGCAGGTCTCCCAAAGACCTGGCTGGTGAGTACTGGTCTTCTGCTGAAGACCATAACAGCTGTGAGGTTGGGGGGTCAAGAGGACAGATTGCTCCTCCTGGTTTGGGCCACGGAATGTTTCGTGGAGGCTTTGGCTCAGGTTGTGTCCTCCAGCAGCACCAGCTCCAGCTGAGATGGGAGTGGATCCAGGCACAGAGGCACCACGGCCCGAGGTGATGGAGGTCTCTTCCCTCTTTAGGAATTTTCTGTTGTCTTTGGATCTTTATCTTTCAAATCCCCCTCCTTAGCACGTGGTCAGCACCATCAGCAGGGTTTGTCTCAGGCCGGACCTCGGGGAGGTCTCAGGCTCCCTGATCTCCAGCCGTGACCCCGGAGAGGGCTCTGGGCAGGCTCCGAGGGATGGAAGCTCTTTGGCTCCCCATTGTCCTTGTATGGGAATCTGGATGGAAGCAAATGTGCAAGGAGCCAGCCAAAAGGAAATGCTCCCCGTGACATGTCAAAGCACATTTTAATAAATGTTTACAAACCTCCCAGCGGCCAAAGGGGGGGGATAAAGAGGGAAAAACCATGGCAGAAAAGGACAGGTTTGCTCTTTGCATCTTCTCGACTCATTCCCACCCAGCAGAACAAGCGGCTCTTACTCATTTTGCTTCAAAACAGAGACCTCTGGGAGCCTGCAGGGCAGGGCTGCATCACCCCCGTGGGGTGGAAGAGGCACCTTCCCAAATGCAGGATGAGCTCTGTGGTGCCTCTCAGGGAGGAGGTTCGTCACCCTTCCACGGCAGGGATGACTCTGCTCTGCTTGAGGAACAAAGCTCCTGAGCACCAGAGATGGGGAGGAGAGAAGTTTTTCACCTGCCCCAGCTGAACTGGGCGTGGAGACCCATCTGGTGCCTTCTCCAGGACCATGTGGATTTACCAGAGAGCAATTCCCAAGGCTCTGCCGAGGCCTTTAGTGCTTGTCTTGGCACAGGGCCATGGCCTGAGTCACAAGCAGCTTCATGTTTGTTTAATGGCCCCATTCCGGCTCTGCTGACTCTTTGAGGGAAGTTAATTCATAAACCCAATCAATGTTGACTGCCTGGGGAGGAGGAGAAGGAGCAACCAGACCCTTTGGCACGGCCACCACACCAGCGAGTGGCTTCATGGTGCCTGCTGGTGTGAACATGGTTCCTCATCGGTCCTGGGATGGCGATTGACACTCCTGGGACAATGTGACACTCCTGGGACAAAGTGACAGCCCCAAGACCTACGAGACAGTCCCAGGACCTACATGCCGCCCTAGAGCCTCCATGGACATCCTTGTTCCTGCAGACCCTGTGCAATACCTACCAAGACTTTCTGGGAACGTAAGGGAGGAGCACATCCCACCGGCCACATCTGCTGGGAGGTCCCAACCCCCCTGCAGAGTGACATGGGGACATCTCTGACACCTGGGGGCTCTCCCACGTCAATGCCTGGCAGGAGGTGAGGAGGGAGGAGCGGAGCCCTCCTGCTGAAACACAGAGCAGGGGGAAAGAGGAAGGAGAGCCACCGCAGGAACAGGTCCAGGAGCCAGCAGGGTGGGAGCCAAGCCCTTGCCATGAAAGCCTCGTGCACACACGGCCACTTACAGAGGTGAGTGCTGGGCTGGGAGGTTGTGAACCACCAGCTGGGAATGGCCAGAGCTGGTAGTAAAAAACCAGGAGATGGGAGCATTTGGATGATCAAGCACTGGGGATGCAGCTGAGCCCCAGAGCTGGATGTGAGCACAAAGAGATGTTCAGGCGTTTGGGGCTGAGAGGAGACCACGAGGCGTGTGGTGCCCCAAGGTCTCGGTGAGCCAAGAGCTGTTGGCACCTGCTCTAACCCTGGTGGAGGGAAGCAAAGCAGCACTTCCTCTCATGGCTGGGCTGAAACACAGATGTCAAAGTGCCTGGGAAATGGGGGTTTAATGAGGTGCTTAATTGCAGCAGCCTGGTCGCAGCCCAGCCTGGGCCTCTGGAAGGCAAGGTCCTGTTGGCTTGCAGTGAGATCCACGTGCTGCAGGTCCAGAGCCCACCACAGCCCACCCTGGAGAAGATCCCATGGCTCTTTCTGCAACCACCCAGCTGAGAGGAGCCACTCTGAGCCAAAAACACCGATTGTAGGTTGTCCTGAAGGCAGCACAGCCCCTTTGCCTCCCCCTCCAATGGGGATTCGGATCCTTGCAGTCACATCCTTGCACAGGAGATCTCCTTGAACCTTCCCGGAATCCCAACCAGTTTCTCATCCATCATTCCCGTTATTTTCCTGGTTTTATTTTAATCTCCTCTTTGTTATTGTTCAGTTTTCCTTTGAGTAAATTTCTCTGAGTATCCCAGAATAGAAGATCCTATCAGATAATAGCGGGAAGGAAGTGAGAATGCCTAGGATTACTGGATATATTAAATCAAACCTGTTTCACAACCTTTTTTTTTCTGTTTGTGCTGGAGTTGTCTGGACATTTATCCCTAAAGTTGATGTCAGAGCTGTTGCCATCCTGCTGGGATCAGGGTTTTCCACTGGACGTGCACAGAGAGAGAGTAGCTCAGGCCCTGGCAGCTCCCGGCCCAAACAAATGGGTTTAAAAATGGGAACGGAATAAAATCAAACCATATTTGCAGGGGGAACGATTAGAAAAAAGCACATTGGAGAGGTTGAGACGCTGCAAAAGGCGCTGTGGGTGATGTCACCCCACTGCTGCCTGCCAGCACACGCCAGCTCGAGGGGAACGAGCTGATCTGGTTTCCCCTCACAGTCCCCTCCTCCCTCCCTGCACGGCTTCCCCACTGCCCTGGTTTTGCAACAACGGGACGGACCTGCTTGAACATTTCTGGCTTGGGCAGGTCTCAGGTGTCCTGGGGGACAGGCAGGCTGAGGGCAGGACACGGGGTCCGACCCTCTGACCATCCCTTTGAGGGTCCTGCAGTGGGTTGGAGCTGTTACCTGGGCACTGGGCATTCCTTTCGTGCCACTGGGCAAACTGAGGCGTGGACTGGGGTCATCACAGTGACCCCGGAGCCCCCTGGCCCACCTTGTCACTGCCAGCAGTGATGGTGTCGTGGTGTAACCCCAGATGGGCACAGACCTCCTTGCTCAGGGTGGTCTTACAACCCACCAAGAGCGCACCTCCATATCCTGGCATCCATACTGGCATCTCCTGGCACCCAAATACCACCCTCCCTGCCTGTAGCCCCCCCAGACCCCCAACACTCGCAAGGCACCACACCAAAAAAGGTGCCAGAGCCGTGCCTGGTTGTGCCCAAGCACAGACAGCTGATGGGCAGGACCCCCCAGGGTGGTATTTCCCTTGTTATGCTTTCCCCCCGCCGTTTGTATGAAGTGTCTGGGCACTGGCTCTGCTCTGAGCTTTGTTTAGGAGGTGCTGCCAAAATAATTCTGCTCCCAGCACCACGGCCCTGCACAAACCAAGTCTGTGCTGGGAAGTTATTCCTCAGCCTGGGCACTGAGCTGGCCCTGCACCCCCAATTCTTGCTTCTCATGTTGCCCATAAGGCAGAGCAAACCCCACAGATAGTCCTGAGTAGGTTTGCTGGAGTTCTGAGCCCTTCTCTGCTCGCACAAAAGTGGATGCACAGGGTTTCCTGATGGATTAGTTGGGGATGAAAAGATGAGAATCATCCCCATTTGAGGATGGAAGATGGAAAATGGTCCCTCTGTTGGGATGCTGTGGTTCAGCCATCTCCCAGCAAGCAGCACAGAATAGCCAGTTATCCATAAACCAAGGGGTAATAACATCCAGGATATCTCCAAAATCTTCCTATGAAGTGTTACCATCACATTTGGTTTAGCTGAGTAGGACCCTCAAGCACTGGNCTGGAAGAGAAAACTGTGTTTAAATTCTGTAATTCTGCTCTTTGACAGAAAACCAAACACTTCCTTTCTTATAAGGAAGAGCCAAATTATTGGAATTAAAAAAAAAATAAATCTCTTGGGATGTGCCTTCCCCTTTCATTTACTTCAAGGGCACGTTGTGATGTTCTGAGAAGCAGAATCGAAAGGGAGAAGTGAAGACATGTGAGTGGCTCCCACAGAAAACATCACTGACGATGCCAGACGTGAAACAGATGGGTTTTTTCCCCAAAATAAATGTCTGGTTTGGTCACCCCTGCAATGGAAGGAACAGGACACTGTGGCCCAGATCTCTGCAGTGGTGGCCGGGTGTGATGGACCCACCTGCAGGAAAGGGGAACCAGCCCAAGAGACGAGCAGGTCCCGGAGTGCTCCTGGGAAGCAAATGGTCCATGCTCTGAGTTTCATCTCCTGGAAGGTTTTGGTCCCTATGGGAGATGCCTCATGCCTGGATGTTATTTTGGCTTCTCAAGAGTCCCTTGAGGTCCTCATTGGTGCCTTGGCAAGGTAATGGACACACCGAGCCAACAGCGCTGCTTTTAATGGTATTCATGAGCAAAAGGAGCAGAGAAAGACTCAAAATTCCCATTCCAGAAAGGAACTGCAGGGACTGGAAACTGCACACCCATCCAGCGGGGTGCCCTGAGCCACATGGCTTGGAAGTCACGTGCACAATTCCTAATTCCTCGCAGAGCCGAGCAGGGAGTTCCCAGGGACACAACAAGGAGCTGCACCAGAGAGTTTTTGGTGCAAAGCGCCCGATTTGTGTCACACAAAACTGCTGCTTCCTGGCCAAATTTGAGCACCTCACCCTTGTCCCGTCCTAAGAGCCAAGCGTTGGGCTCCCACCGGCCAGGGGACAATCTGTGATGCTGGAGCAGCACATGGTGGCAAGTGGGGACACTTGTGCTTGGCCCTGCTTTCTGGAGATGGACCACAACTGTGGTGCTCATCCCTGAGATG
This sequence comes from Scytalopus superciliaris, assembly GCA_013400415.1. Taxonomy (NCBI): domain Eukaryota; kingdom Metazoa; phylum Chordata; class Aves; order Passeriformes; family Rhinocryptidae; genus Scytalopus; species Scytalopus superciliaris. The sequence goes on from VXBX01007363.1 coordinate 58,706, forward strand.
CCGGTTTCCAGCCTTAAAATAGCTTTTCTCTCCCTGTGGGTGTGCCCAGCCGTGTGGTCCCACTGGGATGGTGGTACTCCAAATGCATCTCCACCTTGGAAACCTTCACCATGAGTCACCCTCATGCCCTAAGCCCTGGGGTTTCCTGCCTGCAGAGACTCCAGATATGAATCCCAAAATCTCCCTTCCCAAGCTGCTTCACCACAAGATGGGTGAGGCCTCCTACTCCCAACCCACCACTTCTGCTGGAGCCATGGATGAAACCAGAGCCTACAACACCCCCTGTGCCTGGAATCCTCGTGCTCCACGCTGCTCCTTGAGGATCCCCAAGCAAAGAAAAGCCAGGAGCGGGAAGCAACCCTGAATCCCTGAGGCACATCAGGGTGTGCCAGCAGGAGGAGAGGAAAAGGAAAGCCTCTGAAGATCGTGGCATTAATCATCTCGGGGAGGAGAGACACAGCAAGCCCTTCCTCCACTGCTGACGCCCGTGGAGCTGGAGGAAAGCAGGTTGGAGAGGAAAACGGACCAAAATGAGACTTCTTGAGAAACACTGGATGGGCTCCGCTTGGAGCCAAGCCAAGGCTTGCTCATCTGAATTCCCAAGAAGCCCAAGGTTTCCCACCGAGCCCTGGCAGAGCGGGTGCATCAGCACACAGGCTGCTGCTGGAAACTTCTCACCTCCAGGGACAGCTTTGGACTGGGTGTCCAGAAACGAGGGCCCCAAAGATTTCCCTCCATCTTAAAGGTGTTTACAATGGAAATGGAGTGATGGCAAGGGAGGTTGACCAGTTTCTCCAGCTCAAAGGTCCACCAGTGAGGAAACTTGTCGTCTCCTTTGGGGCTTTCCCCCAGCTGGCTGCACTGGTTTGACTGGGGTCAACAGCGATTGCAGCGTGAAGATGGAGGCCACCATCAGAGTAGACTCCAAGAGGAGTCTTTCCCCACCTAACACCTTCTCTGCCAAAAATGTAGGGACTCCAAGGTGCTGGGGCAGCAGGGTGAGTCCAGGCTGACCATACCCTCAGAGCTGGCTTAGAAAGGGAAAGTCACCATCAGCTGTGACCTCCTCATGAGTAAGCTCAACCAGATCCACCACCCTGGCAGGCTGGTGTGGTCAGGACACGAGGAAATAACTCCACTTCTGTTATAAACAGCTTTGAGATGGAATGAAATCTTTCACATGGGACATCTCCACTCTGGAGCCCAAGGCAGGAGGGAGCTCCTCTCTGTATCCAACCATCCTGCTGGTGGATGGAAACCTGGATCCTGGAGGGAATGTGCAGTGACCCCAGGGAGCCCCAGCAGCAAAGGGCACCTACAATCAGCAGCTAATGCAGTTCCTGGCAACGTACAGCCTGAGGAACAGAAACCAAAGGCTCTCAGAAAGCCAAATCCAGCCACCGTGCCAGGCCTCCCTTGCCAAGGATTAATTCAATGAGTGAGACTCCAAGAGGAGTCCTTTTCCCTGTTACTTTTCCCGATGAACCTTTGGTATGGATAATAAAAACAGGCATCAAAACAATGCTTTGCTTGAAATTCTCTTTTTTAGTCTTGGCTGCCGCCTCTGAATTTGGCCCTCCCGTCCCTGCTCTATCCCAAAAATGTCATTTTGGGGGGATTCCCGTTTATTCCAGGTGCTCCAGGGCCGGACTGGAGGTGCTGGGCCCCAGTGCCAGGCTCGGTGGAGGCAGCTGGGGCTGGCAGGCAGCCAAGGAGCCACTGTTTCATTTTCCTTTCCTAACACTCCCACCACTATTTACAGTGTCCCCACAGCAGGACAGCTGGCTGGTCACCTTGGGGACCCACAAGGACACCCACGTGCTGGGAGGGAGGAGGACACCAGCTCTTTTGCACCAGCCTGGAGCTTGGGGGAGGCAGCACTGGAGGTGGGATAAGAGCCCTGGCTGGTGGTTCATCGGAGGGTTGAGTTGTGTCCATTCCCAGCTGCGTTCCCTGGATTCTTGTGGAAAGTCCTGGGCTCCCCATCACAGGATGCTGGGCTTGTTTGCACAGGGCGTTTTCTGGGGAAAGACACTTTCCCTCTCGGTTTCCTTCTCCCCCTGGAGGCTGAGGGAGGAGGGAATTTCACCAGGGCACCAAGCCATGGCCAACCCAACCCCACAAGTCTGGGCAGCCTCAGGATGCAGGTGACGGCTCCAGCCTGGCTGTGCTTGCAGATATTCATGGCAGCTCCTGCCAGAGCCCATCTCCCCCGTGGCCACAGTGCCCGGCCAGCCATGGCCTCGTGCCAGGATCAATGAAAGCGCAGATGCCAGTGGGGTCCAGACACCTCGTTCCACCTCCCCATCCCATCCTGTGCATCCCAAAACCCCTCACTTTATATTTGGGTGCCATGAGGTGACACCAGGGAGCCCCCCATACGGTGCTCCATTATCCGGGCGGTGCCGTTCAGCCCCTCCTTCCCTTCCACATCTACCAAGACCCATCACAAGCCCTAAAAAGGAAAGCAGGTAATAATCTGGGAGGGTGAAACGGCCTTCCAGGGAAAGGAAGGGCCAAACCTGTCATCCCGCATAATCCCGGCATCCCGGCTGTTTATGCAGCCGCCGTTTCATTCCCAACTCGTGCCCCCGGGCTCCCTTGCCTTATTGCTCCTTAATGGCCCTGCTCAGGAAGCGCCCAGGTTTGACCGCCTGGTTAATGAGTACCCGACCCACCGACCCCTCTGGTCGGGACCCGGTGCCGCAGGGACACCCTGTCCCGACCCCCGGGGCTCCGGCAGCCCCCGAGCCTCCGGCCGGCACAATCCAGCTGCTGCCCGCAGCCCCCCACCCTGCAAACCCCGCTTTTGGGGCTGCTGGAAGCCCCCCAACACGCTCTCCCATCCATCTGTCCGCCCATGACGCCAAGCCAGATGTTTGCCTGGCAGCGCCCTCCGGGCAGGTGTGGGGGACCCACAGCCCAGCTGTTCTTCCGGCCCCGATCCAGCTGTGCCCCCTCCCGCAGGTGCGGGGCGGAGCGGGGCGGGCCGGGGCGGAGCGGAGCAGGGCGGGGCGGCCCCGGGAGCCGAGCGGCGCTGGAGTCCCGCACATCCCGCTCCGGTAAGTGCCGGGGTCGGGGCACCGGCACCGGCCCAGCCGGGCAGGATGGGACCCCAACTGGGGCAGAGAGAACCGGGCAGGATGGGACCCTACTGGGGCGGAGCGAACCGGGCAGGAGGGGACCCCACTAGGGCAGAGAGAACCGGGAAGGATGGAACCCGATTGGGTCAGAGAGAACCGGGAAGGATGAGACCCGATGGGGTCAGAGAGAACCGGGAAGGATGAGACCCCACTGGGGCAGAGCGAACCGGACAGGATGGGACCCCACTGGGGCAGAGAGAACCGGACAGGATGGGACCCGATTGGGTCAGAGAGAACCGGGAAGGATGAGACCCCACTGGGGCAGAGAACCGGGAAGGATGGGACCCGATGGGGTCAGAGAGAACCGGGAAGGATGGGACCCAGCTGGGTCAGAGAGAACCGCTAAGGATAGGACCCTACTGGGGCAGAGCTAACCGGGCAGGATGGGAGTGCACAGGACAGGATGGGACCCAACGCGGTCAGAGCGACCTGCACAGGATGAGGCTGGACGGGGCAGGGGGGGAGGAAGGGACCCTACAGAGTGTCAGGGCGACCGCGCTGCCGGTCGGCGCATCCCGCTGCCGGTAAGTGCCACGAACAGGGGGAACGGGATCAACCGAACCGGGGCAGGGTCTGACCGGAGGGGGTCAGTGAACAGGGCAGGATGGGGCTGGACAGCGCAGGATGAGACCCAACAGGGGGTCACGGTGAACTGGGCAGGAGCAGATCTGAAAGGTTCAGACCAGACTGGGCGAGATGGGTATAAAATGGGCAGGATCAGGCCCAGAAGTGTCAGACAAAACTGGGTCAGGATGAGACCCAAGATTCAAGGCTGGATAGGATCCTGCAGGATGAGATGGGGCCGGGCAGGATCAGACCCGAGGGAGTGAGGGCGGGATGGGGCCAGCTAGCCTGGCCTCTGCCTTTATGTATATATATATATCCAGAGGTACAAATATATTGTATATATAAGCATGTCTGCATAGATGTGTGTATAGAAGCATAAATATATTTGTCTATATCTGCATGGAGTTGTGTATATACATGAGTGTGTGTGTGTGTGTGAATGGAGACATTTATATTTATATGTACATATAGAGAAATGTACTGTATATATATATATATATAGTATGTGTGTGAAGAGCCAGATAGATGGTTGTGTATATATGTGTATGTATAGACATGCAGAGGTGTATTTATGTATTTTATATGTATATATTATTTATATGGAAGGTGCAGACAAACCCAGCCCTGCCAGCTCATTGCACCTTCCCTGTCCCCAGCAGCTCCCGTTTCCAGCAGGGAAACGCTGCCCAGTTGCTCAGAGCGACTGGGGTGGTGATTTATGAGATGGGTGCTTTGGTGGCAGAGGCACCAGTGTGACCATCCTTGTGTCCCTTTCCCGACAGTACCCCAAAATTCCCAATTTCCCCCTCATAATTACACCTCCAGGCTTCTCTAAATGGAGATTCCCCTGAAAACCTCCAAGCCTTTGTCCCCACCGAGGAGTCCTGGGGCAGATGGGATATATCCTTGGCCACCTCCAGGTGGTTTGGGATCAGCCAGGCGGTGTTTGGGGACAGGGATGTGGTGTCGTTGGCCAAGTGGATGTGCAGGGTGGGAACATCCCCGCTCCATCCTCGGAGATCTGCTGAGCTGGAGCTTTTGCTTCCATCCAGCGCAGCTTTCCAGCCCTGCCAGGGGCACCAAGATCTGCACCAGGTGGGCAGGACAATCCAAGGAGGAAGGATTCCAAGGGAAACCCCCCCCTCCCTTACCCTATCCGAGGATGATTTCCCACTGTATCCAGCTTGCAGAACCCCCTTCCTGTTGATAGCAGGGTGTTAATTAGAGCTAATTCCACGGGAATTATGAGATGCTGGGAGGGGGGCAAAGGCAGAGGAAGCTCGAGGCTGCTGATGAGCAGGACCAGCGATTATTTTTAATCTCTTCCCCATCTGGCCACTTCTCTTTCCTAACCCTTGTTCCTCCTCCTCGGGCACCTTAAACCCGTGGGATTAGGGTGATCCCATCCTCCAGGACACCCCAACACCGTGGGCACCCTTTCCCCCCCAAAAAAAGTCTCATTTCCCAATAGATTTCACCAGCACTGTTGCATCAGGGCACCAGGACCAGGTTTCCATCATCCTGTGGATTTGAGAGGCACCAACCCCATCACCCCAAGGGCTGGCAGGGATTTTGGGGTGAGAAAAGGGATTTTGGGGAAGATGAGCTGGGAACATGCCTTGAGGTGGATGAAGCCAAGGGTCTCAATGTGCTTTTCCCTGGGATCACGAGGGGATTTTCGTCCTCTCCTCTGCCTTTTCCATCCCTCCAAACCCAGCAGCAATTTCTGGTTTCCCTCTTACAAGGAGGGGATTTTTTCCTCATTTGCCATTTTGGGGGGGAATCCCTTCTTTTTTTGGGCTGCTCCTCCTTTTTTTTGGTGCACTCCACCATTGGGAATGTCCCTTAGGGACTTCCAAGGGGTGTTTTAGGGGAAAAAATCCGTGAAAATGGGGCATATCCCACTTTGGTTCACTTCAAACACGGTGCCCCTGCCTCAGTTTCCCTTGTGTGAGGGCAGGAAGAGGAGAAAAGGCAATGGGGCATCTTCTCTTGGTGCCCACGGTGCCAGGGGACTTGTCTATCCCCAACATCTGCTCCTTGGAAGGAGCCCAAAATGGGGGGAAGGAGCCGAAAATAGAGGAAATTCCCCCCTCCCCCCCCCCAAAAAAAAAAAACTAGGAAGACTGGAAGATTAGCAGTATAAAAATGCAGAGATGAAAACAAAGAAAAATAAAACATAGATGAAAGAACAGATTACTGGGAAAGGTGCAGGAATGGAAGCAAATACAGATAGGGTTAAACTTTCTACTAAGGAAAAGTCAAAAAGGAGAATAAGACATTAGATGGCAAATAAAGGCAGAAAAAAGAAAAGGATAGCTGGGAAATTAAAAAGAAGGTCACCAAATTATATTAGGTAATAAACCCCAAATTCTCTAGATCACTAATGGAAGGCTGAGCACACAGATCTTAATCACATGTACGTTGTGAGTAATGGAATACAGTGGATAAAATAAGAAGGAGGGCTCAAAGTCCTCATGGGCTCTACAGACTCAATTATCTTGATTTCTCAAAAAAGTTACATATTACACACAGATGTACAGGATCATCTCCCAAAAACAGAGGAATGACTTCTGAAGAATCAAGGTGGCAAATTTCTCACTTGAAAAAAGTAAAGGGAGCTAATCCCATATTAAAACACAAAGTATTCACCCATGCAGAGTATAGACTCATGCCAAAACCAGTTCTGCAGATTTCCCTTCNCAAAAATGAGAGGGAAAACCCCAAATGGGAGAAAAGACGCAGCGATTCAGGGTGGTCTGAGCCAACCACATCCTGGCACCCCCAAACCTGGGGCTGGGCACTGTCCCCAGCCCCGGTGGCATTTGCCAGCTCTGGGTGTCCCTTGGTGTGTGGGTGCAGCTCTTTTGGGGTGCAGGGTGGGGGTGCAGGGGGGTCTGTTCTGTGCACACGTGGAGGGGGTCAGATGATGCCCACAGTGCCACTCCATGCAGCCCAGTGCCCACCCTGCCATGCCATGTTATGCCATGCCTGCTGTACCATACCATGCAGANAGTGCCACTCCGTGCAGCCCAGCGCCCACCCTGCCATGCCATGTTATGCCATGCCCGCTGTACCATACCATGCAGAGCAGTGCCCACCCTGCCATGCCATGCCATGTGACGCCCACGGTGCTGTGCCATGCAGTGCAGTGCCTGCCATGCCATGCCATGCCATGCCATGCCATGCCATGTAATGCCCACAGTGCTGTGCCATGCAACGCAGTGCCCACCCTGCCATGCCATGCCATGCCACGCCATACCCACAGTGCTGTGCTGTGCAGAGCACTGCCCACCCTGCCATGCCATGCCATGCCATGCCACGCCATGCCCACGGTGCTGTGCCATGAGGGCAATGCCCACCCTGCCATGCCATGCCATGTTATGTCATGCCCACTGTACCATGCCATGCAGGGCAGTGCCCACCCTGCCGTGCTGTGCTGTTCCAGGCTGTGCAGTGCCATGTGACGCCCACGGTGCCGTGCCACGCGGTGCCCACCCCTCCACCCCTGCTCCGTTCCCCATTTCCCCACAGAGCTGCTGTTGGCTGGAAAGGGGAAGCGCTCGTTGCTCAACAGGGTGAGTGCAGCACCCCAGGGGCACAGAGAGCTGGGCACAGCAGAGGGGCCCAGCACCCCGTGGCACCCACTGGCACCCCGTGGCACCCCTGCAGGTAGGATGCGCTCCCAGGTCGCCCAGAGACCCCTTGTGTGGGCCACCTTGTCCCCGTGTCCTTGGTGCTGTTCCCCTGAGCACACGGGGCATGGCCGAGGTTCCTGGGGGTGCTGGGTGGGTGCTGCCCCAACTTTGGGTCCCGGGGGAGGCTTGGGGGGGCCC
>VXBX01007365.1:0-21732 GCA_013400415.1 Scytalopus superciliaris
CTCCCAGCATGGGGAAAGAGAGATGCAAGCCCACCATTGCCCTGGGGTCCCTGGGGCACATCTTACTGCTGTTCCTGCTTGAACATCATGCTGGAGCAGCACATGTGCCTGTGAGGGAGTTCCTGTCATGGGGCATTTACTCTTCTCCACCAGGTCCCCTCCGTATTGCACACACAGAGACAGCTCTGCAGCCCTGCCCTGGCCATGCCAGACAGAATCCTGGTGCCCTGGGCACTCTGAGGCTGGCATAGTGAGGACAGGGAGGGTCACAGGGGAGGGGGAATTTCCCTTAGGTGTAGCCACTCTTGGTCTGGGACACCACTATCCCTGTGCCCTGAGATAGATCAGGGCTGGCCAGGGGCTGCCCCAGCTCTGGCTGCCTCTGCTGAGTATCAGCCCGTTGGGCTTGTGACCAGGTCACAGGGAGGCAGTGCTGGACCCTGGGACTCGGTGCTGGACTGCTCCCCTTGTTCTGGGGAGTGGATGCCTGGGAAGAGCAAAGGTCTTGAGCGCTGGCTGGCAGGAGTGTGGGAGCCAGGGCAGAAAAGCAGGAGAGCAACAGGGTAGCGTATGTGCCTGGGACACCCATGGGAGGGAAAAATGCCAAAAGTATGGATTACTGGGGCTTGGCATCATCCCAGCCCCAGTCACGGGCACTTGTGCCAACTCCTTTCTCCCTCTACCCCCCAAACTCATCTTTCTCTCACCCTTTGGCCCTTGAACTTGCAGGGACTCTGCCTGAGCTGGGAATGAGGTGTCTGTGCTAGCAGGTTTTGGGCTCAAAACTGGGAGATGTCTCCACTGTGTGCCTGGGGACAAGCCCTCCTGCATCTGGGGTGGTGGGACTGGGCGTGGAATGGGGAGGGAGGTGAGGAGAGAGGCGCGGGCAGGATCCGGCGGAGAGCGTAGGGTCAGATTTGCATGGAGGGGCCGTGTCCTGGGCAGGCGGGGGCTTAAAAGGGAGTCAAGGTCCAGGGCACAGCCCCATCAGGGTGAGGACGTGGAGTTGGTGGGATTTCACCATGGCCTGGGTCCCTCTCTTCCTCGTGGTGCTCGCCCACAGCTCAGGTGCCGTGGCCAGAGTTGCTGTGCCTGGAAGAGACCTTTGGGCACAGGGCCCAGAGAGGACCGAGCTCCTGAGTCACTGACTGACCCCTGTCTTTTCCTCTCTTCTCTCCCTCTCCAGGTCCCCTGGTCCAGGCAGCACTGAGTCAGCCGCCCTCGTTGTTGTTCAACGTGGGAGACACCGCCAAGATCACCTGCTCTGATGGTGATGCTAGTCAATATTTTGGCTGGTACCAGCAGAAGGTCCCTGGCACTGGCCCTGTCACTGTGATCTACAAGGACAACCAGAGACCCTCGGGCATCCCTTCTCGATTCTCTGGTTCTGCATCTGGCTCCACAGCCACATTAACCATCACTGGGGTGCAAGCCGAGGATGAGGCTGTCTATTACTGTGGTAATTGGGACAGCAGCAGTGCTGCTGCCACAGTGTTATGGAGCAATGAGGAAGTGATACAAGAACCTTCAGTGTCTTAAAGCCCCAGGACTGTGACCATTTCCTGACATATGAGGAAGTTGTATTGTGCCCCAAAGTGTCCTATCTGTGTGCCTGCAGGCACATCACTGGTCCCCTCCCCATGGAGGGCTGTGCTCCATGAACACTGGTTAACACCACTTTTTCTGCCCTCTCTGCTCTCCCTCTCCAAGTTTTCTGATCCTGCCAGTGCTGTATAATCTCTCCTCTGTGTCCGCCATCCTTGGAGAAACTGTCAAGAACAACTACTCCTGGGGTGATGGCTGCTATGGCTGGTACTAGCAATGTCAGCACTGGCAGACTGGGGATATCATCCAAGTGTCCAGGAAGCCTGTCGAGTGTTTGACCACACAGTGAACAAAGAAATGTTAGGATGACCTTCCAGTAACCCTGTCCCCACCATTGCCCTGCCCTTGCTGCCTTCTGCTGAAGGTGGCTGTGCCTGGTGTTCCAGCTTAGACACCCTGTAGTGTTTCAGGGTCCCTCAGGGGCTGCTGCTGCTTGGACACAGTGCTGGAGCAGCACACCATCCTGTGAGGTGGTTCCTGGCCAAACTCACTGTGCCTGGGTGGAGCCTTTTGGCACAGGGATCCTGTTCCTCTGCCCAGGAGAGAAGTCAGTTAGGAGTCTCAGCTGTCCCTGTTTGATGATGGGGCAGGTCCCCATTGTGGTCCTGCCATTCACTGAAAGTGGCTGTTCCTTAGAGCCCCAGTCTGTGCCCACCTCCTGTTATTTTGGCAGGGGATGACCCCCAGGTGCCCTGCCCTGCCCCATGCTGTGCATTCAAGGTCCTGTATCCTTGCTGTCTGGCACCCCAGGCTCTGCTGGTTGCCTCCCTGCTCAGTTTTAAGTCCAGCTGTGCCAGGAGTCGCCAGGCACTGGTAAAGAACAGCCCCACACATACTCATCGTAGCCTAAACACAAGCAGTTTCTGGAGGTGGATGTTTGCACAAGCCATGCCAGGGCAGTTTCAGGTCTGTTTATGCTGAAAGGCTGCTGGGCACGTTCTTCCCTTTCCCTTCTCATTGGCTTCCACATGCACATACCAGAGAGTGCCCAGTGTGCCTCTGCTGCTCAGCCCTGGCAGCTGGGACACAGCAGTTGTGCAGAGGCTCCCCAGTGCCCCCCGGGATCAGCACTCCCTCACCTGCCCCTGTTCCTGTCAATGTCTTGTGCCATGCTGGTGCTAAAGGGCCAACAGCCCTGGCACATGCAGCACAGCCTCTGCCCTCCTCCATGCCTCAATCTGAGGAGAAGAGCTGTATCGAAGAGCTGTATTGAAGAGCTGAACATTGTCCGTCTGTTTTGTCCCCCCATAAAATGAAACTGAAATCCCATTGCAGCCTGAGAAATGCTCAGAAACTGATAATCTCCAATAGAGGGCACTGGCTTCAGCTAAATGCTGTGCAGAGACAATTGCAGTGATTTCTTTCCTATTTTTTTGGCTAGTTTCAGGCTTTGCAACAAAGCATAAGCCTTCCCAGAGGCAAAGCAAACCTCTGAAACCACAGAATCTTTGAAGTCTCACCTATTTTCTAGTGACTCAGGAAGTTCACTGACTCTGCCTCTTTCTATAACCACTTGCACAAACCACAGCATTTGAATATCTGTGATTTCAATATATGTTGGTGCCATTGACATTCAGCACTCCAAGAGCTTGTTTGCTCTGAGCTGAGCACCCGGTGCCCTGCGAGATTGGTGAGATTGGCACTGCACAGGGAAAACACTTTTCAAAGCAGCAGCCAAGCCTTCTGAGGGGAATTTTAAGTTAATGGTTTTAGCCTCTGAAGGGGGGGTGCCTCCCCAGCACAGGGCACCCTGACACAGCTGCTGCAAGGAGGCTAGCCCACCTGACAGGCACTGAAAATCCTGCCCAGATAAGGACATGGGCTGTACCAGGGTCTGGTTTTGCCCTGGAGAGCAGGACCAGGCTGTAGAGTGGCACCAGTGCTGGGAGGTGGCGTCCCCTGTGAAACCAGGGCACCTACGCCAGCACTGGTGGGAGGCGGGACATGCAGTCTGTGCTTGAGGTGTACCCACACACATACTGTCTGATGGCTGGTGGTCACCATTTGCCAGTGGCCACAGTCACGGTGTGGCCCGAGGGGTGAAAGGACAGTGGCCAGCATCCCTCCAGGGCAGCCCAGCCCACAGCTACCTGCATGGCAGCAATGCAGGTAGAGACAAGGTGCTGCCTGTCATGCCCTGAGGACACCCTAAGCACCACGCATCCAGCATGCTGTGTCCATCACGACCCCTCCATTCCATCACCTTCATCCTGCTGCACCACTGGGACAGCTCCATGCCATCAGCTCCATCCTGCCACATCCGTGGGGCCCAGGACTGCTCTCCTGTGGGGTGGGAGGTTTTCGTATGGCCACGTATCACTGTGTGGTATATTCGGGGCCGGGACCATGTTGACCGTCAAAGGTGAGTCGCTGCCTTCTTCTCGGTCTCCCCTTCCCCGCCGCGAAAATTTGACATTTTGACGATTTTTGGTGATTTGGGGGTTTTTTTCTCGGACTTGGCGCTGGGCTGGGCTCTGCCGCCCGTTCAGGGACAGGCACGAGCGCAGCCTTTTGGGCTGGGTCTTGTCCCTGCGGACTCTGAGGACTCTGGTGCGCGCCACGGAGGACTTTGGGGGGGTATTTTCCGGCAAAAAAGATCTTAAAATTTGTCCAGAAAATGTGTCCGAGGTCTTAGGAAGAGAGAAACTCGGGTTTGGGTCTCTAAAAGAGGCAAATTTTGTCTTTCTTAAAGAAATTTGTCAGTCTAAAGTCTAAGTCCTCAACTCTTAGTCCTGGGGACTAAGTCTGTCACACTCGGTGAGAGAAAGGGGCTCCTCTGCGGGGTCGCACGGCCGAGGGTGCAGGCGCTGTGAAAGGGGGGCCCGTCCCATCCCACAGTCACCCCCGACTTTGTGTTAAACTGGCATATTCCTGGGTTCTTAAACAAAAAATTTCAGGGGTGACTTAAAAAGCCCGTTGTCCAGGTAAGACGTGTCAAAAATGGAGATTAATGTGGTGAAAATGCTGCTGTGAATGTCATTTGTCTGTCTTTGTCTGTCTATCTGTCATCTTAAACAGAGTTTGGTCAAAAATCCAAATTTGAAGCAAATTGCTGGGGACCAAGATCGCAAAAAAATGTTCTTTGCGCATTTTTCAGCAGAAATTTTGTTAATGGTGGTATCATCTTAGTTTTTTAATAGAGGTAGAGAGAGAGATAGAAATAGAATGAGAAAGAAATAGAGACACTGTGCTTTGGAGGAGGCAGCAGAACCACCTAAGAAAGACCAAACATCTCTTCTCTATCTTTCTCTGGGTGATTTTTAGTTGTGCTTTCTCTGAGACAAGTCTGAAAGTGTCTGAAAGCAGAACTGGGCAGAAAACAGAGTTGTTTGTCTGTGAAGTTTGATTTTTTTTCAAACAAATTGCTTTGCAAAAGGAAAAAAATTGGTTCATGGCAAATAACGAGAGATTTAGTTATGCATACTATAAATAAAAATATATAATATAATATATNTGATGAAAAGTGATGAATATATCTATATATATATATATTTAAATGTCTGTTTTATATGTTAAATGTCTTATATATATGTCTGTATATATATATATATATCTCCCAAATCTAAATACATTGAAGTTATAAGTGTTAAGCTCTTGGCTGTGGGTAGTCAGGAGTTTCTGGGTAGTGCCAGCTGGGCAGGCAGGGCAGGCAGGGGCTGTGGTGGGGCACAGGGCCCTCTCTGAGCCCAGACATCTCTCCTTCCTCACAGGCCAGCCCGTGGTCGCTCCCACCGTCCACCTCTTCCCGCCATCCTCTGAAGAGATCTCGAAGCAGGGCAAAGCCACCCTGGTGTGTCTCATGGAGAACTTCTACCCCAGCCCTGTGCAAGTGGAATGGTTAGGTGATGGCAACACCATCACCAGCAACGTGGTGACCAGCCAGTCCCAGCGGCAGAGCAACAACCAGTACATGGCCAGCAGTTATTTGTCCCTGGCTTCCACCCAGTGGAGCGCATACAACTCTGTCTCCTGCAAGGTCAAGCACGAGACTGGCACTGTGCAGAAGACGGTGAAGAGATCCGAGTGCCCATAGCCCCACTGGGACCTCCTTGCACCTGCCAGCCCTTTGCTGGCCCCCTCCCTCCTCCCCACTTCTGGGGACAGCGGCTCCGTCCTGCCGCACACGTCTCTCCCCCCGTCCCCTGCTCCTGTCCCCCCACTCTGAGTGTCAGACAAATAAACACCGACACTGAACTAGCGCTGGCTCAGCATCCCTGTCTCTGTGTCCTTCCAATGCGCCTGCTCCCCACACGCTGGCTGGTGCCAGCCCAGTGGCACGGGTATGGAGGGTGGGGTGGGAACACATATGTGCATACACACACACACTTATAATTGAGGGGGCTCTGTGCAACTTTTGCTCAACCCTGGGGACCCCAGTGAACACCCCTGGCACTCCCAAGACCAAGGGATGAGCAGCCTGGGGCACAGCCTGCTCTAAACCCCCATGCCATCATCAAGCACATGGCCCTGGCTGTGCCATCCTTGTCCCTTGACCACTGGCTCTGGGTGCCTTGCAGGAGCACATGGCCTGTGGTAGGGGCATAGCCAGCCATGTCCCTTTGCCACCAGCTCTGGCTCTGCCTCCATTTCCTCAGTCAGCCCTGCACTTTGCAAAAGAGAAGTGCCAGTTTAGCCACCAATCAAGCACATAAACCCATCTCTTCCTTGCACCCTGTGCCACAGCAGTGTGGGCCCCTGCATGCCACTTGCCCTGTCCCCATCCCCAGCACAGCCCTGGGGAAGCTTCCCTGTGGCCTTGCACATGGAGGGGCTGAGAGTGCCAGTGCTCTGCTGCTGTCAACCCATCAGAGCAGCCAGGAGCCACCCCAGAGACAGGGTGTGGGAGTGCCCAGCCATGCTGTGTTCAGTTCTGGGGAATATGCCCCTCACCAGCCTCTTGGGAAAGGGGGGGATGGCCCCACCACATTCTCCTCCCCAAGCTGCCTCACCCCACCAGATTTTGGGTTGGCACATGTCCCTGCAGGTGCCTTAGGGGGGCACAGAATATTAGAAAAGTAGAATGGTTTGGGTAGGAAGGGATCTTTTAAAATCATCCAGTCCAACACGCTGAAATGAGCAGGGACACCTTCAACCGGATCAGATTGCTCAGAGGCCCTTTCAGCCTGACCTTGAATGTTTTCAGGGATGGGGCATCCACAGATTCCCTGGACCACTTATGCCAGCACCTCATGAGTCTTATAGTAATTTATGTCACCTAAATCAATTTCTTTAGTTAAGAAACATTGCCCTTTGTCCTGTTGCATCAGAACGTGATAAGAAGTCTGTTCCTGTCCTTCATATAAGTCCCCTTCAAGTACTGAAAGCCTGTCTAAAGGTCTTGCTCCAGGCTGAACAACCCCAGCTCTCTCAACCTTTCCTCATAGCAGAGGTGCTCCAGCCCTCTGAACATCTTTGTGGCCTTCTCTGGACTAGCCCCAAAAGGCCCATGTCCCTTTCATGTTGGGGACTCCAGAGCTGGACACAGTACTGCAGGTGGGGTCTCACCAGAGTGGCATACAGGGGGAGAATCCCCTCCCTCGAGCTGCTGCCCACACTGCTTTTGGTGCAGCCAAGGACACAGTTGGCTTTCTGAGCTGAAGGTGCACATTGTCAGCTTGTATCCAGCTTTTTTTATCCACCAACACCCCCAAATCCTATTTGAGCTGCTATCAATTCCTTCATCCCCCAACCTGTGTTGGTGCTGGAGCACAGGAAGGATGTCTGGAGCCTGGCCATAGAGACTGAGAAGCAGCAAGGAGCAGAGGTCAGCCCCACTTGGAGTGGCCCCTGTGCTCATCCCAGGGACCTGGATGGGGAATTATGTTTCTTTCATCCATTTTCTGCTCCCATGGACATATCGGGGTGGGCAGTGATGGCCTGAACAAAACAGTGGTCCTGCTTCTGGCAAAAGGAGCCTCATGTCTCCCAGTGCTGCTGGGGATCTCCCAGTAACAGCAACACTGGGTTCTAGCATTTTCAAAGACTCTATTTGGATTCACAGAATCGTGGAGTTGTTCAGGCTGGAAAAGATCTCCAGGAACATCAAATCCAACCACTAAACCAGCACCACCATGTTCACTGCTAAACCAATTCCCCAAGTGCCACATCCACACATTTCCCCCATCCTTCTTACTCCTGCTTTTTGGCAAGGAGCTGGCAGCAGGGCCTGACCCCACTTGAGGTGCCAGCAGGCACCTCATGCTCCAAAATAACTTTATTGGCATTAATGAGGCTTTATCCTGACTTTGTCCTCCTTTCCAGCCAGGCAAAGGAGACCTTGCCATGCATAGGGCAATCCCCCTTCCCATCACTCTGCACAGGGGACTGGGCTGATGGAGGCAGTCAGTGTCCCTTCCCATGTGTGGGCTGATGGGCTCAGGATTTCCCCAGGGAATCCCATCACAACAGAGCAAACTCATGCTCAGGCCTGATCACAGATCACTGGGCTGCTGCTGGTGGCCCCAAGGAAGGAGCCAGCAACAGGATGTTCAGACTGCACTGGAGCCAGGGAAAGGAAGGAAAGAAGGGTGGGTGGTGGAGAGATCTGTCCCACTATGTTTCAAGATAAGCTTCTTTAAGATAGTCTCCTGATCAAACAGAGCTTGTATTGGCAGACATCTGGCAGACTTGCTCCTGAGGGGCTGGTGGGCTGAGGTAAAGGGTCCTGGAGGTGAGGGTCCCTGCAGCATGGCCACATCCCCCCATCCCAGCTCGCTGCTGGGGAACGTGGACCTGGAGATGGCAGCAGCTCCTCCATCCTGCTGCTCAGTCCCTCTCAGGCAAGACTAACCCCTAGCAAACCCTTCCCTGCAGCATCTCACCCCTGGCCTTGTGGTGTTGCCAGGGCTTTTGCCCAAGGAGAGTGGCTGCATGGAGTTCTGCCAGCCAGAAATGCCCCAAGGACTGAGACCTGCCTTTAAGAAGGACACTTGCTTCTTTTCCACTGGAAAGCTCAAGCCTCAGTAATTATAATTACAGCAGATGGTAAATCACATCTTTAGCAGTGGCTGAGGCTGGAGAGAACAACAGGCAACACAGGAACCCCCATCCCAACTACACTGCCAGGTTTTACCCTGATAAATGCCACAATTTTTTTTTGAGGGGGTGGCCCACTGTGGGGAGAGAGTGGCAGGGCAATGCTTTCCACAGGATTTGAAATACAATTTGACATTCCATGGGTAAAGCCTATTCCTTGATCACAGGACAGTATTCCCAGCTTTTTGAGGGCTCACTGTGGAGCAGGTCCTGCTGGGCCATGAGTCAGGCTCTTGCTTTGGCTCTGGTCTGGGCAGGCAGAGCACAGGCACGTCTCTGATTCCGGGGGCAGGAAACCTCACTAATTATTGATTAAAAGATCTTGCTAAATCTTTTCCATAAGCAACAACTGGGAAGGAAAAACCTGATGAATTATAGATCAGTGGCCCTGGCCCCCCCCGGGCTCCCATCCTCCCCCCCTGCCCACAGCTCCGCAGATTCCCAGCCACAGTTTTACCCATAACAAGCCTTCAACAGGGCTGGAGAGACTCTGCCGGGAATCAAAGAGGGATGCAGGGCCTGATCCATCTCCTGGATTAGAAGGGAAGAAGTGCATGGGAAGAACAGTCTGGCCCCACTCCCTCAGCCACCCTCGTTGGGGGTTTCTGGCGAGCAAATGTGCTGAGCAGAAATGAAACATCCCTCCTCTCCCCAGCTGCAGCTCCTGTTCTCACTCTGCTGGCTCCTGCACTGCAATTTGAACAGTCATTTATTTTCTTGTTTTCCCAGCTTGCCAGTAATTTTAAAATGAGGGGAATCTAATTTAGTAAATGAGATGCTTCAGGAAGGCTTTAATTAGCTGCAGACAGAGGCGGTGGGTTCTGTGGAGTGTTGGGCTTGGTGTGCTGTGCTCCCAGGCTGAGGCTCCCTGGTGAGGGCTTAGCAAGGCTTTAAGAGAGGTGTTTAATAAACCCTGGGGGTTTAGACACCTTGGGCTTGAAGGTGTCCCAGAGCCAAGACCAGAGGGAGGGATGCAGGGATGGAGGCAGAGGCGTGTGGGACACAGGAGCTGTTGCAACCCTTGCTCCAAACCACTGCACCCAGCCTCAAGGACAAAGCTCTGCTCTGGTCCCCAAATGCTGCCCTGTGTCCCCTCCATGGGATGACCTCTGGCCAGCTTTGTTCACCAAAACCCAGATCTGATTTCCTTTTTTTTATTGCACATCACTGGGTGATTTCCCCAGGCCAGGCAAGCTGCAGTGTCTCGTGCCAGGAGGAGGTGGTGCCTCTCTTTGTGCAGACGTGGCGGGAGCGGAGTGAGTGCACCTGGAGCTGATGAAACACCTCGTCTGGAGAGACACGGGCGACGTGGCACAGCTGGAGGGGACGGGCCACATTCCTGGAGGCAGCAGGGCTGAAACTCGAAAGCAACAGCGGGGGCCCAAAATAGCCCCAGCCCAGGTTGGGGGGCATGGGAGGATGGCACAGTGCCCTTGTTTTGGTCCTGCAGCTGTGCCAAGCTGAGGCAATGGCCACGGCCTCTGCCCTGCCTAAGCGGGGGGGGTGCAGCCCCCAAGCACCTGGAGGGGCAGCTGGTCGTTCCTGTAGCCCATCCTGACATTCCCCCCTGCCCCTTTCTCTGAAGGACTGGGGAAAGGCTGCTCAGAGCCCAGGCTGTGCCACGCCAGCACTGGCCCCCCCATTCTCCCCCCAGCCAGCCCCACCATGCAGCTGTGTGGCTGTGGGGCATCCCCTGGCTAAATTTACTCCTCACCCATTACAGTCTCCAATCAGAAATTCGAAAGGGTGCCTGAAAAAGGGAAGTGAAACTGTCTCCAGTGGGTGCTGACGTGTGAAGACAAGCGAGCACCACGGGGCTGAGCCCTGAGTTGTCTCAGCCTGCGATGATGGCCAGCTCTCGCCCCTGCCTCGCCAGGCTGTCACATAGAGGGGCCATCACCTTGTGGGACTGTCAGTCCCTGAGGTGAGGGAGAGGTTTTTGGGTGGTCCGATGCTGCCCAAAATTGTCAGGATGGGTGGTGGTAGTGGACTGGCTGGGCAGTGGATCCACTGGGGGCTGCTGCCAAGGCCAGCAGGACTCCATGCCATGGCAGGGTGAGTGTCCCCAGCCTGGGATCACCCCTCCTGTCCTCTGGAGGGTCCCTGGCAGGGCCCCAGTGGGGTCCTGCCTGACAGGGTGCTCCCTGCCCCAGTGTGGGATGTCCCAGTTGCTGCACACGCTCACACACACATGTGCACACACACTTGTACATGCACACACACACATGCATCCCCTCCAGTGATCCCAGTGTATCCAGGCCCACCAGACTGGGTATCACTGACCCCTCATCTGTGGAGTTTGAGGGCAGGGGAGACCCTGCCATTGCTCAGATTGTGGCCTTGTCACCCTGTGCCACCACCACAGGAGCACCAGCCTGAGGCCTCCTGCTGCCACCCGGCTGCCAGGTCACCCTGAATCCTCTCTCATTAACTGAATTAAACTAAACAGTCCCTGTCAGCTGCCAAGGCAGCCCTTTCACTGGTCTCATCCCTCAGTCCAACCTGCTGAAGGGTACAGGGGCATTCTGCAGGCTCACAAAATACGGGGCAAGTTTCCTCAAGTCTGAGAAAGAAATTACAGGTTATAAATGAAAAAAATACAGGTTATGAATTAATAAAATACAAGATATAAATTACAAAATACAAGTTATGAATCATAAAGCATGATCAAACACCCCAGGGCAGCCCCAGGTCAAACATCCAGCTGGAAACAATCAGAGAGCCCAAGGCCAAGGTTTATTACCCTGCAATTGAAAGGGAATCAAATGGGATAAATAAATGTTTGAGGCTGGCATGGTCGAAAACACAACCTGGGCTTTCAAGCTCATTTGTGAAAACAAGAGCAACCATTTGCATAGCTGCGTCAAAACAGCAACTGCCAAGGCACACAGCTGGCAGGAAGATACTCCCTTGCTGGGGGTTATTTAAATGTGTATGAAATCCTGTCACAGCCTGGGGGACAGCCCAGTAAACAGCCCCAAAGATAAATGCCCGGGCTTGTAAACATGTTGTAAACAAGCCGAACTAACTTAAAAACAAACACCTTTCCGCTACTTCAAAATATTTATCATCTCAAGGCTATTGTGGTAATAAAATATAAGTCCCAGCAGACCCTCAGCAAACCCAGCAAACCCTTGATTTCTCTCATATTTGTGGTAAACAGCAGCTGGTCCTCAGGCAGGTGTGCTAATGGAGAAAGATTTGATTTCAGGGCTGATGCTGCCCTTCTGGAGAAGTGTGGTGGTGGAATTGCAGCCCTTGTTAGGACTCTCAGGGTGCACTTTTTAGCTTAATATTATGAAATTTCTGGGTAGGGGACATTGGTGGCATGGTGACAGCAAGGCTGTGGCAGTGGTGGCTGAGGGGTGTGGGGCGGGAGGCCACTGTGGTCCTCGCCAGGCCTTTGGGATGCAGCACAAGGGTTTGACCCACCCAGGGAGGACTTTAAGCCAAATTTGCCTTTTTCCCTCTCCACATCCAGGGTGGGCAGTACCAGTGCCGTGGCTTTTGCAGGCAGCATGGTGGGGACTGCAGGGGAATGTGGGGTACACCCTGATTCTGGACGCTGCACCCTGTCGATGTGGTGCTTAGGGATGTGGTTTAGTAGTGGACCTGGCAGTGTTGGCTGAAGGCTGGACTTGATGATCTTTGAGGGTTTTCCCAAACTGGCCAGTGACAGCCTAACCTGCAGCTCCCCACCCCACACACATGCCATCACAGCCACAGCCCTTTCCCCTTCAGCTGCAGCCACTGCAGGGAGGAACACTGAGTTTAAGCATTTCTGCCATGCCTTGGGCACTTCTGGGTGCCCGGCCGTGGGCAGGGGGTGCAGATGCACCTCACGGCCCCGCAGCTGACCTGGCGTGCTCACGGGCAGCTGTTCTGACCGCAGCCCCACAGCTCAGGAACGGGCTTTGCTAAAATTACAGCCCGCCAAAACCAAGAGCCTGCTTTGGCCAAACACCAGCTGGGAGCCAGGAATAGCCCCCGCCTCACCACGCTCCGCTGCCTCGGCACAAACTTTCCAGCACGTGGCACCCTGAGTGTCGCTGCCCGGCCGTGCCGCCAGCGGGGCAGGAGCGGGAAAAAGCCAGATTGCAGCCCCATTTCAGCAATGGCTCCTGGGAGGGGTGGTTGTTTCCATTTTCTTTTGCCAAGCAGCCAGGGCAACCCAGCATTCCCAACAGAGGCACAGCACCTCCCCCAGGGCTCCCCAGTGTATGCTGAGTCTTTGGGGTGGTTTTGGGGTCCAACCATACAGAGGGGCTTTGCTGCCAGACCCTGCCTGGTGCCACTGCTGTCTTCTGCTGGGGACACCACAGCCACCAGGATAAGTCCCTCTGGGAATGTGGATCCTGTGCTGAGGTGGCTGCTCCCAGGGCTCCTGCCCAACATTTCAGTGCCCAATGCCTGTGGGAAGCCACAGCCTGTGCCCTCCATGGTCCCCCTTGGCAGGAAACTGGCCCCACCATCTGTATGCCACTCACACCCTGGCCTGGTATTGGAGTGGACTGGGTGTCTGCAGCCATGTGGGGCTTACTGTGGCCAACTGGACCCCCACTTTCCCCAGCTAGGACCGGGATCACCCTGGGCTGAACCCAAGCATGTTTGTGGGGTATCTGCCCTGTGGCCTGTGGGTGCAAAGGGCTGGGACTGGGTGCAGTGGGGAACAGTGGGACACAGACAAAAATGAGGGCACAGAAAGCATGGAGGAAACGGGGGAACATGAGGGCACAAGGGGCACAGAGAGACATAATGGGACTTGCAGGAAACAGAGGGCACAGTAGAGGGGTTGGGGAGGCACAGGGAGCATGGGGACACTGAGGACAGGGGCATGAGGACACAGGTACAATGGCATGAGGACACGGGGACCAGAGGCATGGAGACACAAGGAAAAGGAGTATGAGGACATAAGGCGCAATAGCAGGGGAATGTGGGGCACAGGGACATGAGGACATGGGTGACAGTGGCATGGAGACACTGACATGATGTCATGGGAGACAGGTGCAAAGGACATAAGGACATGGAAAACGGGCATGGGGGAAAAGGGCATGAGGACACGAGGGGACAGTGTCATGAGAATAGGGGCACAAGAACATGGGGGACTGGGGCACAAGAACACAGGTGACAGGGACACAAGGACACAGGTGACAGGGGCATGAGGACATGAGGGAATAGGGACACAAGCACATGGTGGACAGAGGCATGGGGGACAGGAGCATGAGCACATGAGGGAGCAGTGACACAAGGACATGGGGGTCCAGGGAACAGGGGTACAAGGATGTAGGTGACAGTAGCAGGGGTCAGGGGCACAAGGACACGAGACCATAGGTGGCCGTGGCAGGACCAGTGCCACAAGGGCACAGTAGCAGAAGGACTCGGGGTACAGGGACAAGAAGACACCATGACACAGGGCACAGTGGCACAAGGACACAGGGCACAGGGACAGAGGACACGGGCAGAGGGACACGCAGGGGGCAGTGGCGGGGACGCGGCCGGGCAGGTTCCCGCGGTCGAGAGGGGAGCGCCCCCTGGCGGCTGCCACAGCTCTGCAGGCGCCTCCCCGTGCGCGTTCTCGCGGCGCCCCCGCGTGTCCCGTGTGTTGTGTGTCCCATGTGTCCCCCGTGTCCCGTGTATCCCCCGTGTCCCGCAGCGCAGCGGGTGCGGAGCTCCAAGCCCTGAGCTCTGGGGGATCACAGGGTCCCAGTACCCCAGGGGGGATGTGCGATTGGGCCCCTTCACCCACAGAGAACCTCTTCCTGCCCAGGATTCACCCCCGGAGCCTCGCACAGGGGATGCTCAGGACCCCTGCACCCACAGGTGCCACAGCCACCCCTGGGGCTGGGGGCTGGAGCCCTGCACTACCAGTGGTTCCCTCTAGAAATGATGGAAACCTGCAGCCCGCTCTGCTCCCAGATAACGGCCTGTGCTCTTCACCCATAATTCAGGAGGAGATGGGAACATGCCTGGAGCTCCAGCACATCAATTATGAACCACCCCACTCACCCAGCTCTGCTCCAGCAGCGCCAGCAAATGCAGCTATTCCTGCCAGCACAAAATGAGCTCCGTGGAAAGATCCATCCGTTCCCTGCATCCTGCACAAGGGCACTGCAAGTGCTGTGTTCCCAGTGACAAGCCCATCCCTCCAGCAGCCAGCCCCAACCCCTGGGAAAAGTGTCTGCAGCACAGGGACTGCACAGACCCTGAGCCAGGGCCAGGGCCAGGATTTGAAGGACAGGGGCTGGTTCTCATGCCCACCTGCACCATGCAGGGGATGGTATCCCTGAGTGCCACGCAGGCACCATCCCCCAGCTCCCTCCCCACTGACCCCACAACTCTGTGCCAAGCACCTGCCCCAGCAACACCAAAGGGACACAGATCCAAAGACACACCAACTGGAGAGGACCTTGGCTTTATTCCAGCCCCTATAGCATCGCTCTCCTTGCACCTCCTGGCTACAGGGGCATCACAGTTCGGCTCCAGACTTGCAGAGATCCACCTCTGGAGAAACCCAGGTTTGCAAAATCTTCGCCCAGCCAAGGTCTCAACATGCTTTTTGTTGGTGTTTTTTTTTTCCATTTCCCCTGAACCAGATGCATCACCTCCTCATTTCCACTGCACCAGGGTGATGCTCTTGTGGAGACTGGTGACAGGCCGGACCAGACCCTACAGGGCTGGTGAGAAGAGGCTGAGCAGGGCCAGGAGGAGCAGGGGTGAGAGGAGCTCGTGGTGGCCCCTATGCAGGGACCCCCCACTGGCCGTGGCCCCCTGGGAGGCAAAGACCTTCCTGCTGCGAAGGGGCTGTGGTGGGCGGAAGTTGTTGATCATTTTTAGGAGTGTAGATCCAGCGGGTGGGAAGTGGAGGGTGCTGACAAACGCCTGCAGCTGTGGAGAGAGAGAGAGGCAGGGTGGGCAGCTGCTTCACCCAAGCCCCTGTCAGCCCCCTTCATATGCTGCCCATGGCACAGGACCCTCAATATGGCCCTGCCACCCACCACCCACCACTGCTCTCCTAAAGCCAAACTTGTATGTAAGCACAGAGGTGGGTCCTTACAAGGATCAGGTCTTGAGTTTTAAAGCAGCTAGTTGTGTTTTGGTGCCAGCTCTGAGCACTTGAACAGCGGCTGGCCCATGACTCCCTCAAGGAGACACATCTATTAAAGTTCTTGTGCAGCAGGGGAAAACTTCATCCATCCATCCATCCATCCATCCATCTGTTCACCCCCACCCCCTTTGAGCCTCTGCTGAGCTTCAATGGATTCACTCCCATTTCTCCTGCTGAATACCAAGGCTGGGCAGGAAAGCACTATAGATGGGATTTCTCCCCACTGGCAGGAGGCCACATCTCTATTACTTAACCCTCATAAAATTAATTAATTAATTGCCAAGCTGCCAGGAGCATTATTATGGAGATGACTTTCTCTGTGCTCTTGCTCAAGGGCAAGGAAAGGGGCCACCCAGAGGGCCCAGCCTGTCGGGTGCTGGAGTGTGGGGCTGTACAAACCAGTACCTGCTCCCGGCCAATCTCCACCGGCTCCTCAAAGACAGTCCAGACAACGACCTCGCTGCAGTCGGGGGTGGTGAGGGAGCCCTGGTAGCGGTAGTACCCGGAGAGCCGGCTGGCACGGGGCAGCAGCGTGCTCAGGCGGAAGGTGGAGGCCAAATCCACAGAATCCCCTGTGGAGCAAGACATGGGCACTCAGCCCTGTCCTGTGATAGGGTCTCCCCTTTCTGTCCTGCCCCAAAGAGGAGGCAACTCACCAGCGTGGGAGACATTCCTCAGCCCCACCACGATGGTGTTGTAGTTGGTGTTAGGGGTTTCAGAGACCTGTGGAGGGGGAGAATAAGTGGCTGAGGTGAGCTAGAGCCTGGGCAGGGCAAAGCTGCCTTATCCTGTCCTGCTGAGCACCCTCAGGCAGAGCTGGCCCTGCCCCACATTGTTGTAGAGCAGTGGAAAAGAGTTCCCAGTCAGCACCCTCTTGCATGAAGTCAGTGGGGTGCCCTGGTATCTTTCACCACTGAGGTTCCCCAGCACCTCCTGTCCTTGACCCAGCCTTCCTGCCCCTTCTCACTCCTCCAAGGCAGCTGTGAAATGCTCCCCCAGCTGCACCACCAGCACCCTGTTTCCAGGGTGTCGCTCTTGCCAGCAGCATGATCCCCTGCAGACCCACCTGGTAGAAGAAGCCAAGGACAGCCAGTCCGTTGGGATGCCCCTTGGCCTCTGCCAGTGTCCGGTACTTGACATTCATGTGGACGATGTGCAGCTGAGGAAAGCACAGAGGAGTCAAGCATAGGCAACTGCCCCCAGCCAACACCCCAGCAACAGGGCACTCTCCTATGGATCCTTGTGGCCAGCCTGGGGTGACTGGACACTGAGTCAACCACTCGCAACAAAGCCCTCTGGTCCCACTGGCACATCTGTTGGGCGGCTGCTTGGAGGTTCAAAGCGCCCCAAGGAAGTAATCATCCTTTGAAGGGTGTGCAAAATGGGGCCAGCAGTCCCAGGGTGCTCACCAGCCAAGAAACATAAATTCTGCTTTCCTCTGGCAGATAATGAATATTTCAGAGGTGCAGAGCCTCTTTCACCCAGAAGGATCCCAATGTGCTTGGCACAGCACACTCACACATGCTCTCACTTGCATTCAGTAACTCGGTGTGTGGTCCTGGCAGGGCACAGAGCCCCCCAAACGCTGCTGAGTGCCTTGGATGAGGCAGCTTGGCCCATGCATGGTAAAGAAACACCTTGAGTCTCATGTCAACTGCTTTTTTCACCACCCAGGTACCTGTGCAGGAGCTCAGTTGAACCCACCAGTGCGACGTCACAGAGTCCAGTCACCTGCTGCCTGACAGCCTTGGGATGCCCCAGCATCACCACTTCTCACCAGACTGAGGACTCAGGCCAGCCAGAGGATGATGGGGGCTTTTTCCCACCTACCTCCATGGGGAGCTGGCGCCCATCGAGGGTGTGCTCAGAACCATTCCCAGCTGGACTGCCCCAGTGGAAGTGGAGCTGGAGCGCGCGGTACCTGCCCGGGAGGCCCCCACCGCTGATGGTGATGTGCTCAGAGGCCGACTCGCTTGCCAGGCTCAGCATCACTGCAAGGGCAGCAGGACAGGGTGAGGAAGGGGCTTAGGATGGGGGACACCTGGCACACCTGGTGTGCTTTATCCCAGCACTAACACAAACCCACAGGGCAGAAGCTGCACAGGATGCTGCAGCATGAGGGCAGGAGCACCCGGGAGTGGCAGCAGAGCCAAGCCCAGGAGGGGATGGTGACGAAGGAGCCAGGACAGCAGAAGATGCCCAGCTTCAGCACGCACCTGTGTGCCCATTGTTCGCCAGCCTCCACTTGCCGGGCGGAGCCTGGTCGTAGCCCTCAAAGAGGATGTCCCCAAGGCCACTGTCCCGCTGCAGCCAGCGCCTGTCGATGTTCACAGGGGACTGCTTGTTGCCACCACATGTGGCTTTCAGCTCCTTCCAGTGGCTGGGCCCTGCAGAGGAGGAGCAGGGGCACCACTGGCAGCCACTGAGAAACTGCCACCCAAGGCCAGGGGTGGCTGTGTCCCCAGCCAGCCCTGCTGTCACTGCCAGCCCAGTTGTTCTCACTTGCATCCCATGGGAGCTGCCCTCCTACCCAGCCAAGCTTCCTCCCTATCGATGAGCCGGGGCTTGTTGCAGCCTCATCCATAATTCAGCAGGATTTCCTCAAGGGGCCGGGGGCTATTTTTAGCCCAGCAGCATCCCTCCCTCCACTCTGCCTGGTGAAGGGCAGGCTTTTCTCCCAGCCCCTTCTGCCCATCCCTGAGTTTTAGCATGGCTTAGCCTACCCACACTGGTTCTGTCCAGCTGTGACAGGTGACAGTGCATCCTGGCCACACAACTCATGCTGGGACAAATCCTACACGGGGTCCCATGTGATGACACCATGTCCATCAGCAACTCCGGGGGTGGGAGGTCACCAGGGCAGGAGTGGTGTGAGGATGTGGCAACACTGGCAGCCAGCTGGACCCACTGCACACCCACAGTGCTGCCTGGGGGCTGTGAGCAGACACCCCCACGACTGTCACCTTGGCCAGACCACACACTCCATATATGTAGCTTCAGCATAAATGTAACATCAGCGCAGCATCAACTCTTCTTGCAGCACCTGTTGGACCCACAGCTGTATGATGTAGCCAGCCACCCTGCTGGTCACTGCTCCAGTGTGGCTGCCGTGACACCTTGCTCCTTCACCTGGTGCAGCCCAGGCTGCCAGTGTTGGCACTGGGCACTGCAAGTATCTTTGCTCAGTCCCAGCCAGGGAATGGGAGTTCCCTCAGTGTCTCCAATCCTGCCCACCCAGGGCACCTCCAGTCCCAGGGGAGCTCTGCACATCCCTCTGCAGGCACCACTGGCTCTGCTCTGGCACACATTGTGGCTGGGCAGCCTTTGGCTACAGCCAGGGTTTGGAGAACTGTTCCCCCAGCAGCGCCCCATGGTTCAGCTCTGATGTTTACCTTCCTCTTGAGCAGGCAAAACCACAGACATTTGTGGGCTGAATCGCACCTCCTGCCCCCCCTGGGCTCAGCCTTGTCCCTTTATGTTCTTCTGTCACTACTCCACGCAGCTTTTTTGCCTGGAAGCCCTGGGAGCTGCAGCTTGGCTGTGCCAGCATCCCACCAGCTTCCTGGCACGGTGTTACTGGGTGGCCCCACAAATTACCTGGTGCGTTCATTAAGGGGCCATTCCACATGGCTCTGCTGTGGGCACACAGCCGGCTCCACGCTGCCTGAGCCGCTTCCCACCGGCCCCTCTGCCCTGCCAAAACCCGCCCTCACTACCCTCACAACACAAAACTGGGTAAGACCAAGCCTTGGTCCGACAGGGATGAGCGGAGCCCAGCAATCCACACTCACCAGCCACAGGGCATGTAAACCCAAGAGCTATAAAACAGTTGGGCCATAACAGCTGATTAAATGCTTGATGATCTTTAATTAACCTCTTACAAGCTATTTGCATGTTTTGAGACAAAGTGCCTCCAGGCATGCTTCCCTCCCCTGCCAGTCAGGTGGGGCTGCTGCCTCCCCGAAAGAACTGCTGTCCCTCTTCCAGCTGGGCTCCTGAGCCTCCTACCCTCCTTGCTCCCTGTGCTGCACTGGGGTTTCTAATGGCATATTTTAAATCCAGAATTTAATTAGTTTCAGGTGAAAGGGGGAAAGCTGGTGCTGTCCCAGGAGCACCCAGACCTGGTTGGGGTGAGGGTGAGTCACTCTGAGGGTTTCAGGTGCTTGTCAAGTCTCTACACCAGCACACCCAAACCACCAGCACACTCCAGCCATTCCCACTTTGGTGTGATATGGGGGGATTTGCCCTTTTCCACACAATGCTTCCCACTGCAACCCTGCTGATGTAGCCCAGAGCGTGCTTGGCCAGGCACTGTGGGGTCCAAGCTCTGCACAACCCCAACACCCCCCATCCCACACTTGGCACCACTTACCGCATTGAGGGTCCTGTGAGTCGTAACACCACTGCCCTGCAGGAGAAGGGAGAGCTCAGGGCAGGTGATGAACACGGACACCCCTTCCCAAACACACACACGGCTGTGCCCAGCCCCCTGACAGTGAGGACATCCCTCATTGCAGTCTGGGGTCCCGCCGACACTTGTGTTCATCCCAGTTATTTTTGGCTGGTGTTTTCACACCCTCCCTGCCACCCCCAGCCGCTCCGCAGGGAAACCTCCCTCAGAATCACTCTGCTCCAAGGCAGCCAAGCCTCACTGTGCTCCTTCCCCAGCTACTGTGGGGCCATCCCCCTCCTTACCCATCCTCCCAAGGTAGCCCCTCACCCCACAGCAGATGCCTTGCAGCCCTCCAGCAGCCGTGGGTGAGTGGGAGCCGAGTGGGGCTGTCACAGCCGTGCCTAGTGGTCCCTGTGGCTCCCGCGGGTGGGCTGGCAGCCGCAGGCGGTTGCTGGGGGCTGCAGCAGGCAGGCAGTGGGCAGGCCCGCACCCACGCTGCAGGGGTGATGGTTTATCCCATCACTCAGGGCCACCTCAGCCAGAGCTGCCGCACTCCCACCAGCTGCCCGTGTTCGGGTGGCTGTGGGGACCAGGCGCCTGATGACAAGTGTTGGCGCAGCAGACTCAGAGATGCCAAGGGGATGCTGAGAAAGCTGGAGCTCTGTTCCTGCTCTGCTATCTGCACATCTGCCCAGGACCATCACCTCTGCACTGAGAGCCGAGGAGTGCACCCCTTCCCTCCTCAGCTTCCCATCCTGCGCCTGGCAACCAGGAGCAGCCTGGTGTTGCCCAGGGCCAGCCTACACGAACAGCCCTGCTGGTGGCCGGGGGGCCATGCCAGCGGGCCGGCTGCAGGGGAGCCGAGCCCTGCTCTTGTGCCAGCCACAGCCACTCAGACCAGCAGGACAAAGGCAGTCCTGCCTGCCTCCACCTGTGTTGCTCATGGCTTCAGCCTGAGGCACTGCATCCAAATTCTCACTACGGTGATAAAAGTGACCCCAGCCCCAGAGGAGAACTGGGAGCAGGACAGTGCAGGACTCAGTCTCCAGGGCAGAGATGTCGGAGGTCAGGGGGAAGCCGAGCCCCTGGAAAGTTCTCAGACCTGCACGCACCAGCCCTCGAGCATCCCCTGGAGGAAGCCAAGGTAGCCCTGGCCACCCCCAGACTGGCCCAGATGTGGGTGAGCACCCAGTGCCTCGGGCCGGGATGCTCGGAGATTTCGTCCTCACTGGTAGGTAGATACTGTAGGTCTGTGGGGCAGATGGGCTGAAGCCCAAGACCCCGGTGTCCCAAGGGGACCCTGGCCCGGCCACCACAGACATCCCCGGGCAGGCTGAGACCTCCCGAGCCCAGCGGTGCACAGGTACATCCAGCTGCGGGCAGGGGGGTGGTGGGCGGACAGGAGAGGGCTCCTGAGTCAGATCAGATCCTCCAGTCCCTGTCTCAAACTCCGCCAGCCCGCATCATCTCACAACATGTGGGAAGGGAAGGGAAAGGAATGGAATAAGCGGTGCCCCCTGAGACCCCAGCCCCACGCCCCCGTCCCCTCCCTCCGCGGGACCCCCGGCCGCGCCGCCCCGCGCCGCAGCTCCCC
>VXBX01007365.1:27475-73383 GCA_013400415.1 Scytalopus superciliaris
AAAATCAATGCACAAAGTAACTCCAAAGATCTCATGAATCTAACGGCAATCAAAACAGAAAGGTTTTCCTCGGGCAAGCATCATCCCTCTGTAACTGGTGCTCAGGAGAAACTGCCTCCCAGTCATCTTGCCAAGGGCAAGGAAGGTTTGCTGAGGAGTCCACTGCTGTCAAGGAAACTAAACTCTTCCCCAGTTGGTCCAGAAGTCTGAGTAGTTGGGACATTTTCTGCTACAAAGGCTCTTACTCCAAGAGAAAGTACTCAATGTGAAAAAGCTACATTAAAAAGGGAAAAAAATTACCATTTTATTGCCAAATTAGAAGCTCACCGAGAGGTAAATGAGCTGTACTTAGTGAGCTGCTCCATTCAAGGCAGAATTTCCCTTGTTTACAGTTAAGATGAAAAAGGATAGAGGGAAATAGAGAAAATAGCAGCCTCCTGCCAATATACAAGTGGGAAAGGCTCAGAAGCAATGGGGAAAATATCACAATGAGGCTTCTAAAAAGAAGCCTCCATTTGGAATAGCTACAACCAGGAGCCACCATGAAGTTGCCAGTTGTAACAGAGCTTATTTGCAAATAAAATTCACCACAGAACTGAAAGTAAAATAAAAAAAACCAACAATGTTGAACAGATTCCTGCAGTGTTAGGAGAAGTGTGAGGTAAGGTATCTGTTCACCTCAGCCACAAAACACAGCTTCAGAGACCAAGCCAAAAGGCCTTTTGTTATTGCGCTAGGATACTACAAAGAACAAATATTCCACCTGGCTTCAAAACAAATTGGAAATTTCCTATTTTGCACTGCTAACAAAATACTTTTCAGGAACAGATTGTAGTAGCATAGACTTTGCATCCTACTTAAGTGTACACTATCACAGCCTGCCCTACAATAGAGTGTAGCCAGCTTGAGAGAAGTATTAACCCTAGAACCTAGTTCCTATCTCAGTGCTCAGCTTCACCTAGCAGGACGCAGCACAAAGGTTACTGAATACAGTATGTATAGATATATATATATATATATCACCACCCAGAAACACACACGCACACACGCATTCGTACCTATAAAACTAAAGAAAAATCAGTACATACAATGTATAAAACGTATGAATGTGCTCAAAAATGCACAAAACCCGCTTTATTTTCATACTTCAGAAATGCTCAGTAATTTGTATGCATGGTTCTGACTACTGCTATCCATCCACTTCATTAGACCAGGGCTTGGAACTCGGAGGAGGAGACGGTGAGGGATCCCAGGGGGTGGAGAAGTGCTCCTCTCGTTTCGTACCAGTGCTGCTGGAGCCAGTCAAAGCAGAGAGCAGGGCGCGGGCGGCTCCCGGCCGAGAGGCTTCCCGGCTGCGCTTCCTCCCACTCGTGTGCCAGCAGCGCGCCCCGGAACCGCCGTCCGCGCTCCCCGACGGAGCCGAGGCTGTCAGCAAGTGTCTGAATGTCAGGACACCAGATATGACCTCAGTAAGGAAACCCACAGTTTTCTGTGCAAAAGGAGTTGAATTGTCAAGACCAATCCCCAAGTACAGTATAAGCCTATAGGCAAGACAGGGAATAGAAAGTAGCAGCATATTCCATGGGGAAAGAGTCAGCTGCACTGGGAAACCGCAACAGTGGGTTAGGATTTGTCATACAAGTATGATTTCTCATCATTACTAGAAAAATAGATCACATACACACCCCCATGCAGTGTATTTTTTCCTGTCCCTCTAGGCTTATGCCTTTCATAAGGTAACAGGAGTCCACTCACAGGGGGCATTCTTTACAAATTCCTTAAAATTCATCTCATCTGCTGACCATTACAGTAAGTCAAGGAGAAGCAGAGGCAAGGGAAGGATGGGAGAAAAAGGTAAATTATTTGTACACCAAAATCCAAACTTAAATTTAAAATCACCTGTAAAGATTATTTTGCACTCATTATCAAAACCAACAGTGCTTGACTTTGGGTTTCATGAGGGAGTGAATGAATCTTTGCCATCTGTAAATTAACTTAGTTTAAAGAGTTCAATACAAGGGGGAAATCTAAGATGACATATCAGACTGAAGCAAACTGCTTTATTGATTTAAGTACACTAACCTCATTATAAACCCTCGTGGGACCTGGATAAATGGTTTGGGGGACACAGGAGAAGTCTCTAGAACAGGGTTGGCAATTTATGGGACTCAGATAAGGGACAAGTCTCCAATTAGAATTAAACATCACGTATAGTACACGTTGATCACCATTTTTAAGTGGTATTTGTAGAACTGCAAAGAAGTGAAATGGAGAGGAGGGAACACACATGCTAAATATAGCATGCAATAAGAAAAGCAAGAACAATGATCTGTTATCCAGGCCAGTCTTGTGCAACTGTTCACTGTAAAGGAGTTAACCTAGAAAGAAGAAGATCTCAGTCTTCCACATGGGATTATAACAAAGAGGGACTTCATACAGTGAACCCAGACTGCATCAAAGTTAATTGCTCCCCATCTCTTCCCTAAAGTACTACCTAACACATGTGAGGGTTCTACCAAAGGGACATCACACAGACCCAGTTTTCTTCATGGGTCAGAAGTTTACCCAACAATATGAGACTTTGCAGCTAGCAACAAATAACTGTAATTGCAAATCCTGGTTTTCTTAGTGCCCACTTGTCACATATTGCAGAGACCATCCCTTCTCCAGTCCCTATGGTGTTCTGAAACAGCAAGGCAGATCAAAACCCACAAGTTTTGCACAGTGTCACTCTTGGTGGCCTGTGTTTTAGCTGCTTAGGGCCCCCACTCTGCAAAACAAGCCCCCAGCCCCTTTCCCTGCAGTTCTGTCTTCTCTGCTTGAACAGTGACTGCCCCCACCCTCCTTTTCCATTGTCTGTTCCCTGGATCCTGTGGTATCCAGCCAAATCCAAGCAGCTTTTTTCTGATGTAGATTTTGATTCCTCTCAGGTTAAGGAAAAAAAACCAAAAACAAACCAACAAAAAAAACCAAACTACCCATACTTTTCACCTCCTTAGAAGTCAAAGGAATTCTCTGCTCTCTTTTCCATAGCCAATGGAAAAAAAAAAAGAGCAGTTATACAATCCATATTTACAGGACAAATTGATTAGTGAATGAATAACGACAGCCAAAAAAAAAACGAGAGGCACGATCCTAAACTAGAACATAAAAGCAGTGTTTGAAAAACAAAGTGGAGATTCCTTCTGAAGTTCAAACCGCGGATTAGTGTTTGTCTGTGCAAACAGTTGCTAAAACTCGCTCTGACCAGTGATGGGCGTTTTGCTCCTTTATACAATGGTGTTGAGGGAACAGTGGCTGTGACGGCTGCCTGTAAGAGTTTCTGCCGCTGTGTTTTCATTGAGCGGGGTGTCAGGAGGGACAAGAAAGGTGCTGCTGTCAGCAGAGTCTTCCAGCTCCACTGGAGAAGGACCAACTGAGGGAGGAAGCGATCCCTCTGTAAGCTGTGGGGATACATCACAGTTTCCTAGTGATGGAGGACTGTTTTGCACAGTCTGAGAAAGGACTCCATCTGCAAAGGACAAAAACAAGCAGAATCAGAACGTGAGGTATTATCATTTCACACTCCCAAACAGATTTACGATCTGTATTTCTGGAAGTTCTGAGTTTTTCCTGGTTTTGCGCTAATGCACAACAAGATGAGACTGCAAAAGAGGAAAACTGTGTGGCAAAAATAAAACTTCGACATATAAATAAGATGCTTGCACTAATCAGGCTCACTTATCTTGTGAAATATGCTGCTATAAAATCCCAAATTGGAATAATTTCTACAGTATGTGAATATCACAGCTGCAGAACTGCAGAGCACCGGGTGAATCATTAGAAAGCGGTATTTTTGGTCAATTTCTGGGGGGTGTGGGTGGGGGAAGCAGGGAGGAGAGAAGACACTGGATATATTTTGTTCAAAATCTCTTGTACTTGACATTTGTTCTACTTCTAAATACTAAGCTCTGTAGACCCATCTTCAAAGGGCCAGAAATGGTAACAGCATGGTGGAGAAAAGGTAACCAGGTAACCCATCCAGGGTAAAGCTTGAAAATAGGTAAGGTCTAAGAGGTAAACTATTTGGAGACTGGATTCCACTTCTAATTTAGGTGATCCAAAGAACCTTTGTGAAAAAAAAATAGATCTATCCTTTAGCCTAAATGAAAAGGTGGAAGAAAAGAGAAATTATTGCCTGCATACCTGGAGTGGAACAAAGGATGCTGTCTGGATTGACAGAAGCCTCATAAGGAGGAGGGGGGTCATCTGGATGTTGAATATCTGGATACTTGTAAGCAGTGTAGGGTGGAGGTGGGTCATGGAAATGAAATGCTCCACCTTCCCCATCGTCTGAAAGATGCAGTGGAGTAAGGCCAGTTCCAAAACCATCGGGACCATAATCAAAACCAGGCATCCTGCGGCCCAAGTTAAAATGGTGCACTATTTCAAGAGAAGAAAAAGGGAGTGAGTAACTTCATCCCATGCTTTCTTCTTCAGTTTAAGTCAGATCTCAACACTTTTTTCCACTTTTCACACCCAAGGAACTTATATCTCCCGAAGACCTAAAAAAGTCTACAATAACCCATACAAGTCAACTTGCTGCAGTTACACAACCATAGCCAGGCCCACCTGCTCCCAGGCTGTTTGTCCTGCATCACATCTAAATTTGACTCTAACCTCTTCAAACTACGGACACCATTCACACAGAGGATATTTCAGAGTTGGACCACACGCAAATAGAAAAATTTATTTCCATTATCCACTAAAACAGTTCAAGTTTGAAGAACCTACCAAGACACACACACAGAGGCACGGTCAAGCAAAACCAGAACATTTCTCACCTTTACCTACATCAATCTGTAAGGAGCACGAGGCACAAGGTGAGGGTTGGTACTTACAGTTTGCTCCAATCAAGGACTCTATGCGCTCTCTCCGCCTCTGGCGCAGCCGGTGGACCATGAAAAGCAGCAGAGAGAGGATGAGGAAGGAGGAGATGCAGCTCACGATGAGACGCATTCCCCCGGCCATGGAGTCAAACAAACTGTTGCCATCTGTTACATTAAATATATAAAGGCAGCCTGTTATTTTTGTTCAAGACTCATTTTCCTTGATGTTCTTCTGTCAGTAATGAGGAGATAAATGCAGAGTGGGGATTCATTAGCCTGGTTTAACACTTATCCATATTTCAAATATATAAGAAAATCATGAATCATCAGGTGATTTAGCTTTTTAGCGCAAGAAGATCTAAAAGTTTCTAAGAATATCTTCCTCGGCAAAAGGGATAAAATGTTGAACGTTTCAGGTCTCTGAAAATGGGAAAAAGAAGAGGTTAATGGCCTTTTGGACATCCACTTCTTGCCCTGGCAAGGCTGATGAAGTTATACGGAAGAGGAAAGCAAACCTGAAAGCTTTGGGAAAGGCCTGAGAACTGGCATATCTACATACTACATGACTTCTGGACACCTTAACTTCTACATTTCCAACAACAAAATCTCTAAACATTGTCAATATCACCAAGATGTGGTCACCTAAATTTCATGTGTCTGATACGTTGTTGAGCACCACTAAAGGCTAGGAATTAAGAATACCTTCAAAAAGTGGATGAACATGATTAACATCTTTCAGAAACTGAAGAGATGAGAGTGAATGGGAATCAAATCTTTTCCTAGACTCATACTGAAAGAAAGTGAAGAACAAAAAACAGACCTAGGAGCTTAAAACTTGCAGAGCTCTATCCCACTGCTATAAGCAGACTCACACTTGGAAGGCTGTTGTAAGCAAGTTACCACTCTTCTCCCAGTACCAGGCATGACAGGCACTCATTTTTCACAGTTCAACTAATCACACTTGGTTATGCTTAAGTAGCACATGCACACACACACACAGATACCCTACATAAAGAGTGACCTGGAGATGACTGTGCTGTGTTCTTTGCACCAACTCATCACTGAAGGGTTCTGAATGAGAAACACACTCAGGTTTGGCATGGGTGTAAAACAGACGAGTCACCTACTGCTGCAGGACACAAGCACTACCCGGTATGATCCCTCTTCCCAGTCACTGCAGCATCACCACACTTCCCAGGGAAACCAGCCACATCCTGGCCACCTCTCCTTTCCCACACCCACTCCAGCTGCAAGAGCTCCCTCCATGCTTCTCCTTTCACTAAAAGCAGATAGTTTTATCAAAGATTCCTTATAAAAGAAGGCTAAAAGCCTTACAAAAGTTCTAAGTACTGCTGTGCTAGGAACAGAAAAATCCACCTAATTTACACATCGTTACAGTACATGGCTAACAAGCTGGTATTTATTACATCATGCATTCTTGGCAGCAAGAAATTAATTTAATAGTGCACTACACACAGAACTCAAACACTACACCCTCTCAAATCCAGCTGTGCAGTACAAAAGCCTGTATGCTGTCAAACCCTTTAGTAACTATGGCTGTCAGAGCTTCAACCGATGCAGTCACACACCTACCAACCAACACACACTCCTGAGCACCACAGACCTGCCCTTGTTCCTCCTCCACCTCATGGCAATGCCGACTTCGTGATCATCCTAAATTATTTAAGGCTGTTAATAGCACTGAAGTGACTTTAATAAAATATACTCTTAGGTACAGAGACCCAGAAAAGCTGACTTTGGTTGCAGGATGGATTGTAGTGGTGCACCCTCCCCTCCCGGGCCACACTGTGATCTGAGAAATGCTCATTAGGTCCTGGCCTTGATGAACTGCACTTAGACTAAGCATCTCTTGAGCTTATCAGAAACATTGTCTGTTCCCAGGAACTTACAGGTATCTAATGAACACCTGGTTTTTAATGAACAGCCTTAGAAACTTAATTTTCTTGCCAGAATAACAACCCAAGTGGAATAATATTTTTGTTACCGAGTCTCAAACTGTGGCCAGGATGAAAAATTACTCTGACTAAAGCCCATTTTCTAACAACTCTATAAGCAGCAGTCCAAAGTGAGATCCTCCTGAGCTCTCAATTCCCAGACAATAAAAGGCTAATATGTATGTCTCGAACACTGATAACAGGATAGCTGTGGAGCCAACCAAGGACTGTTAGCAGTAACAGAGAAGAATTGTTGGTAATAACCAAGGACTATTGGTATTAACACACCGTGAGAAAGAACAAGGTCTGGCTGGAGAAGCAGAGAAGGTGGAGATACTTTTCTGCACTTTTCTGCAAGGAAGAACCACAACACAGCACAGCACAAGAATGAGTGGCAGGAAGTGGGCATGGATTATAGGGTGGGACTGAGACCACCAAAGATGCCTGAAGGCCTCCAAGCCATTTTCAGCAAGGCCTGAAAGAACAGACTGTGCATGAGAACAGGTTTACACAGAAAGTGAGAACCCTGTCTTTGAGGCAGAGAAAGCTGTCCATACAAAGGTACCCTCCAATCTTGGGCAGTGCCCTCCAGAACCCTGGACATCTCATCAGCTGGACTGATGAAGATGGATCAGTGTTTATCAGCTGATCAACACTGGAACAAGGACCAACATCCCCTCAGCTGAACTGGTGCTGGAACCAAGACTGGTGACCTTTTTCTCTCTCTTTTGTCCTCTTTTTTCTTTCTTCAGTTTCTCTTTTCCTCTCTCTTCTTTTCCTTTCTTTCTGTAATTCATCTCTCCCTTTATCCAAAACCCACTGCTGTGTGTTTATACAGTAGCCAAGTGTGTAATTTACTAATAAAACTGCCTGATTGCTTGTGGACTCTGACTTCTGTCACTCCTTTTGCCAGTGAGCATTTACACATCTTAGGTGCTTCCTTCCCCTCAAAGGTGAGTTGTCACACTTATGCAAGCCTAACTTCCATATTTTTTTAGGCTAGTTACAATTGCAATTACTGGACCATCTGTATCATCACAGAGTTTTCTGACCCACAAAAACACAAACAGATTATTTAGAAAAGCTGTTTTTACACTCAGTATTGTATTAGTGCCCTGTAACTGCACCCCTTTAGACACTAGAAAAGCTTCTGCACATCAGCTCTTTCAAAGTATCTTATTTCTTCTATTACCTTTTCACAAATAAGAGTTGCAGGTCTGTCTAAATAAAAGAAAAATTGTTTTCTACCAGATCCAAGGAGCAGCAATAGACAGACTACCCTGGTTTCACCATTAGTACATGGATGATATTCCTCTGCTATTTATCTTCTGCTAAATGAGGAGAAGCATCTTTCAAGAGAGCATGTGTGCTGTGATTGCTCAGCTTACTCCTACTGCTGAAAAACTCCCCTGCTACCAAGTCCTTGAGTAATATTCGTTATCCACTTGTAATCACTGCTCACCCACTCACACTGGGAGAGCTGATTACCTGCCAACCCAACAGCAGGATTTATTTCCCCCTGGTCTCTCCTTGGGTGATTAATTTACTTACTGTTGATCAGTAAACTGTTTTCTTTCCTTTGCAACAGAGCTTAGGGAAGATATATGAAAGAATTGGACAGAGATAAATGTATTGTGATTAAAGAAAGTAATTCATTAATTTTTGTCATCTGGAGTAGTCATTTATAAACACCCAGAAGGAAAACTGAAATGTTTCATTTAGAAATTTCAGCGTTTATCACTACTGAAGTAACTTCATTATGAAGGAAGTTGGAGGACTGCTTGATAATTCCTCTCTCAAAAACGAAGTTACTAAAAAAACCACCAGAACACTTCACGCAAGAGTATAATGAAACAGTCTCATTTAGCATCAGTACAGAAGGAAGAGCTTAAGGATGAGAAAGGATGGTAAAATGCAGTCTTCAAAATCAGTATTCATCAATAGTTAAGACCCACAGCAATACGCAAGGATTAAAGATCACAGCATGAGGTTATCCCAGGTCATCTTATCCTGTCTGCTGAATGATGCTTTGCTGACACTGTTCCTGAAGATAAAAAAAGTGAAGCCTAAGTCTTAACTCAGCTGATAAGAGTGGGAGGAAGACTCCTGCTTTTTCTCCCCTTCTCACCAACAGACCTGAAACACAGGCTATGAACATCTGTTAAGCTTAACCTTCAGAAGGAGCATGAATGACACAAGGAGGAGCCAGTGGCCTTTAATGATTAACTTCTCCAGTTAAGACCAATAAGAAAGACTGCAAACATGGAAGCCCATAAGCAAATTTGGAATTTGTAACAGATTGAAATAGAAGCCCCTAATGAGGACAGTTGACCTTCTGTGTTTTCCACAGGAGTTCAGAACAATTGTTTCTTAGTGCACTCAGATTGACACTAGGTTCTTTTAAAATACAAAAACCTAACAGAATGTTGAAGCTGAAAGGAACACCCTGAGACCACCCAGTCCAAGCCCTGCTCAAGCAGCATCAGCTACAGCAGGTTGCCCTGCACAGAGTCCAGTCAGGCGCTGAATATCCCCACAGATGGAGATTACAGTTTAAATCTGCTCCAGTATTTGACCACTCTCACAGCAAATCCCAAGTAAGCAACAATTCTTTATGCAAGTCTGTTTACAGAAAAATATCTCCCCTAAAATCTGCACCCTTAAATGGTGATCGACAAACAATTCAAAGTCAGCTGAAGACTTCACTGATCCAAAACAAGAAGCTGCACCAATACGTCAAATCCAGTAAGCAGAGTTGTATGCCTTGATGATGGCTGAAACTTACAGTTTAAAACTCTGCTTCCCGCATGATCCCTGCATGCAAACTTCCACACACATGCTCACATCCAGAAAAAGATACTTAATTAGTGCTCAAGAGAACACTGCTCCCTTTTCATGACAACTAAATATTACAAAGGAATTGTTCGAGATGCTCTACTAATAACACACAGTACTATCAATCTCCATACTGAAAATCAGCTGCTGTTTCTCCTTTCTAAGTAGCAACAAGGATAACTAATTTTTACCAGCCACAGCCTGAAGCATTTCCTTTCCTGTGATCTGAGATCTTTCCCCACAGGATGGTTGTACCCACCAATGTCCAGGCACTGCAAAGATGAAATGATGCAAGATCATTTCAAACAAAGTTATACTCAAACATAAACCCAAGCTGAGCCCTCAGCTCTCTTTTCTTGATGACACTGTAGCAGTCAGTTCTTACCTGGGTCTAGACAGGTAAATTTGCAGCACTCCTTCGGGTCCTTGCGATACTGCTGACACCCCTGGGGCCGTTCACACAGAGCAGCCACACACATCTCAGGCTCACCGTTGTGACACGTGCAGCTCAGGCAGGGATCGTTCCCTTTTGGAGTGAAATAGTATCCTTCATCGACAATGTTGTCTTTGATATCAACACAGGTCTGGCCTAGAACAGAAACGCACATCAATATCAATGGAATCCAGTTTATTCTACTGCATTAAGTGATTTGCAAGCATAAGCAGACCATCAGATAAAATCCATGCCTTCACCCTACAGCAACTTTGAAAAGTGGTCTCCAAGGAATGGGGAAGATAATGGATAGTCTGCAGGCACACAGGGATGATTTTACTGCTCAAAATTGACAGGGTGAGTTTCAGGTATTTAATGGAATTGACACACTTTCAGGCATCCTATCCAAGACAAATGAAAGCAACTGGTCTGAGAAGTTTAACCTTCACTGCCAAAGCCTACCTCTCCTGGTACTTAGGAAAAGCTGGATCTTCTCTGGACCAAACCTGAAGAACACTTTGAACAGGCAAGGCCTAAAGAAGGAAGCCAGGCAGTAGTGCTGCCACTGTCCCATCAGCATCTTGATCCCTGCCCAGCAGAGGTGGCTTAGCTGCCTTCTGCCCACTGACCTAAAGGCAGGTACCGAAACCAGAGAGACCACAGTGCTGGGACCTGTCAGCTGGAGCAGCTGCTCAGGGAGGATGGCCTGTCCCCTCCATCCTACGCACAGGTCAGCTGGGAAGTTCAGACTGGAAGAGACCCAAGGAGTTCTCCAGCTCAATCTCCTCATCAAAGCAGGGTCAGCCATGGTGTCCCATGGGTTTTATCTAATCTGGCCACAAAAACCTCTGAGGAGAGAGGCTGCTCAACCACCCTGGAAGTCAGATGCTCTCTTGATGACCCTAATAATTAAACAACTTCTCCTTTTCTTGCAAAGAAGCACCATCTAGATCAGGTAATGTTTAAGACTGCCTGATAATGCTGCCAATACCTCTTTTGGTATCAAGGCTTTTGGAGTACAGAAATGCAAGATATAGAACAAAATCCTTTTCTTTTTTTTCCTTCACTTTAAGCCAGGAAGCTCCACTTGTCTTTTCCTCTCTAGTTCTAATAACTGGCTGAAAAGAATTAATAGAATCTTCTATATTCAAAAAAACCCAGAAGTGTTTCCTCATTTTAATGTGAAATTAATAATGTAAGAGTGATGCTTACTAATAAGATTTTTTTTTTAAGGGTTTTTTTGTGAAGTATTCTTTATTTTGGGGCTGATACTACTGCTTATTATTTTTAGTGACTTTCTGTACTGTGTGACAGCCACACATTACAATGCTCTTTTTATTAAAACCAAGCAGAAAGATAACTCCACCCCCTTTTTTTTTAAATTCACTAGGCAAAGGTCAGAAAGGATAATGAAACAATTTCCACATATTTGTTATATGCATATTTAAACACACAAGACAGTTAACACTGAACTGAAACCAACTTACTCCTTTTGCAGAGGAATGAAGATTTCTCATAGCAGTTTTCAGCATACCAGCTGTGTAAACCATGGTGCCGGAGGGTAGGAAAATGGAAACACTGAAGCTGGGCACAAAGAACGTTTTCCTTTTCAGACATAGCAGGACCAAAGATGGGGTCAGGGGGCAAAAACACTTCTGAAGAGCCTGGAACAAGATACACTGGCATGAGCAGCCTGTGAGCATGCAAAGCTTTAGAAAGGCTCTGTAACGTCACTCGTTTCACGCACACCAAGGCTGCCGCCCTGCAGCTCCAGCCTCCATTAGCAGCACTGCTCCAGGGAAGGCAAACAGCCGGGAGGGAAGGGCTGACTCACAGACAGAAGAGGCTTCTGTTTTCAAAGGATTCTGTCACTCTGAACCAGGAGAAGTGGTATTTTGGTATCTTCACAAGTGCTTCTTTCCAGAGTCTCATGGGGTTTGCCTGACAGTAGTTATGCACCTCCTCAAACCACGCTGAGTTTGGCCACACTTGCCACCAGCAGAGCAAGAACCCACACACCAATCTTGTGCCTGGCACTCCAAGCACCCACTAGTTCTTCCAAAGATGCCTGTGCATCCACCTGTGCTCCCCACATCTCCTGTTGCTCATTCTGAGGGCTGAGAAAAGGCTCCAACACTGCTGCATACACTGTTTGCTCCTTTCAACTCATGTTCTTGAAATTTTTGAGTTATAGAACCCTAAATCATTTTTCAAACAGGCATTAGGAATTCAGACTCTGCTTCAATATAAGTCAATGAAGCCTAAGAAAAGCTTTTCAGAAGCTACTGAATGTTACTATGCACTTTATTTCATAGAGGCATCCCTTTAATAAATACCATGCTTGAAAACAAAAGAACATATTGCATTGAGAAAGCTGAGATTTAAGTAATGCATCAAATTAAATAAAACTTAGGACAAAGTTATTGTGATTTTTCTGTAATTTGTGCCTCCCTGGTTGTTAACACTGTCAGCAGATGGCAGTGCAGTCAGCTTTCCAAAGAGCAAAGAAAGGTCCTTTTAAGGAGAATGTTTATATTCATGTCAAAGAAAGTATTTTTCAAGACTCAACTGCTTGGCAGAATTCTGTTAATAATTATGTATCCATCCCTAACAGACAGTTTTTCTTCCAGATTTTCCATGGATACAAAAAATTGTGTATGTGAAAAAACCTTTTCAGATTGGTTGTTAAATGCTACGCTGGAATTTGCAGTGCTGGTGCTCAAAAGAAACCCTCACATTTGCTTTAAATTTTCCATTACCTAATCCAGCACAGCAATTAGACATGCAACTGTGCACATAAGGGTTCATATAATGACTTCAAGATTAACTAATCCCTTAGCTAACTTAGGTAAAAATAAAAGGTGTAGAAACATAACGCTGCATTTTCAGTAGAGGGAGCTGCTTGTTCAGGAATTGAAAGAGTTCAGCCAGCAAAGCCCCT
This sequence comes from Scytalopus superciliaris, assembly GCA_013400415.1. Classification (NCBI taxonomy): domain Eukaryota; kingdom Metazoa; phylum Chordata; class Aves; order Passeriformes; family Rhinocryptidae; genus Scytalopus; species Scytalopus superciliaris. Next base: position 40,508 of record VXBX01007365.1, read on the forward strand.
CAGATTAATGTTCAGTGTTTTATACAAACTGGGATATACATTTGGAATTATGCAAATTTTGATTTGGTTTAAGTAAACTGCCTGAAGCACTTTAAAGAAAAAACTATGGGTAATTCTGCAAAATTCAAGTGGTTCTTTTAGGTATATAAAAATCTTTCCATTTTTAAAGAGCTAAAGCCCCCAGACATGCTACACCAGTCCGCACAAATACTAGAATTAGCAATCAGTAGTTCAGCTGGACATTGACCACAAAGAATGAGAAACTACAGTAGTTTTCTTTTTCTCATCTTAATCAAGGGGGAAGCCCAAATAAATTGAAACATGTTCTTTCCATAAGACATCAACTTCTTAAACTTCAAAACAAGACATGTATGGAGTATTAAACTCTTCCATTTCCATACTGTAAAGCAAAGCAGTTCCCCTACACTGTTTCTACACTATGACTGAAAGAAGTTATGTTGTTCTTGCAAATTATATTTATGTTTTAAGACAGTTTCCATGGGCCACTGAACTAAGCAATAACTTGAGAGACCTACCTTTATAAGCTACTTCCCAGTGGCCTTCCAGGGAGTGATTTCGATTGGTGATCACATACTGATACCCGACCCAGAACCTGCCAAAAAATTAAGTTACATTCTAAAGATCAGGGCAAAAACATACTAACAAACTAAATTACACAGAACCTTCCAATGTCTTTATGCATAAAAGTTAAATTACAAACCATTCTGATGATTTTTTTCCTTACCATTTCAGCCCATATGTTGGCAATGCAGAGAGACTGCACTTGATGAACAGAGGGAAACACTTCATAAAATACTTGATAATTTTCTATGTTTACAAACTATAACTGACTCTGCCTTTTATTTCTACTCATAGTAAGCACCTTATTCTGTTGTTATGGCAGCACTTTAGTATCAAAAACTCAAAAATCACACAACAGTATCCAGAAGTCAAGTATTTCTAAATATATACAACTGATGTCAGACTGTTCTGGATCAAACCATCTAACTCTCCAGAGACAGATACACATCATTACTGAAGCACTCCTGGTGATCTGTCATGGCAGCCCATGAATCTGACAAAAAACCCACAGGCAGAAAAAAAAGGAATTGTTTGTTGTGAACTAACAGAATGAAATCTCTAAAGCCACTAGAACATAGTTGTTGCAACTCAAAATGGTTTTTTGCTTCATTCCTATCTCAAAGCTGCAGGCTTTTTTTAAAGCTAGAGGTTAAAAATTAAATGCTGTTGAAAAATTTAAGTAATTATTTCTACACAAGGTAGTGCAGCAGTGAAATCCACCTTCCCTATTGCAGTTCAAGAAGAGCTGTACATTGCTGAGACTACCTGAAGACAAAAAGACTCCACTGAATTGCATTATCTGTTAATGGTAATTAAAACTTAAAGTACAGATGGCCACTGCCAAACAAACAACCACCCGGCATGTTCATACTGGGTTATTCACCTGATGTCAATTTTTATTATTAGATTGAACAACCAGCATTTGTATCACACAGAAACCACTCCCATGTAATGAGATCTTTGCCCTTTCCTTCCTCCTCACCTCCTCTGGTCCTTCCTTACAAATGTTTTCTCTTCCAAGTCCCACTCCTGAGCCAGGATGAACCTCAGCTCCTGGTCTGCAGTGAAGGTGGCGAGGGATCCGTTCACCCGCTGACATGTCTGCACAGCGTCCCAGTAGTTCTCCCCATTTAAATACACCCTGTAACAGCTGGCTGTGCCCTCATAGTGGTGCCATCCTGTTGGGCACTTTCCTAGGAAACATGAAGAATAGAAGGGAAACCATTCCCCCCAAATTAGGATCTTTACGATAACGCATCCTCATCAGTTTATGACAATGCAATGAATAATCACTTGGATGTGTGCACACGATACAGTGTACGCTTCATCTCTGCAGGAGGAGGTGCACATGTTACAGATCACTGAAGGCTTACTTTGCTACAGCTTCTGATAAATGCTGACTTTCTTTAGATATTTTTTAAAGATGCAACTCCTAGTAAAGTTTTGTCACACTGTGACAGCCTTTAAAATGTTTAATTAAGACTGATGATCAAGTGTGGAAGATACTCCCCTACATATCTTTATAAAACCAATCAACTCTATTAATCCAAGTAAAAAGAACCAGCAAGAGGCAAGCAGAAAAAAACAGAGGTGGCCAATTTAATGATTGTTTCTGTGAGCTGCTTAGTAACACATGCAACTTGATGTGAAGTTTTCAACCTACTCTTACAAACAGTCTCAGCAGTATTTACATGATCCTGCTCCCAGAGTCAATCACTAAAGATGATGGGGGTTCTGGGGAAATTCTTGGTTGCTTTGGAAAATCATCACTGTAAGGTGGATCTTTGGGAAGTAAGAAGGTGGTGGTGTGAACTGCTGTCTTGGCTTTCTCTCAAGTAACTCAACTGAGGGAACCTGAAACAAAAGCCCTGAGGCATTTCTGGATGAAACAGGCCCATGGGCTTTGGACTGACACTCATGGAGGTGATGGGTGACTAATAGGGAGAATCACAGAGACAGGTGGATGAAACTTAAAAATATTATTTTAGTGTCTGAATCTGAAATATCAATTTTGCACACATAAGAAAGAAACTTTATATTCAGAAATCATTTCATGTTCATTGCATGCAATTCACAGCCTCTTTATTCCCTTCAGTGATCTTTACCATCAAGTAGTGATATACAAACTTAGATTTGAAGCCCATTAAATAGATACCTTTCCTCATTCTCCATTTACATAGGATCTTTTAAGATCCACTGATTACCTCACTAAGGAGGGGCAGAATACAGTACCAATCAGACTACAGAGTGTATTAGAAATTGCTGTATTGATTTCTAAATTGCTTTACTGTCCTCTATAAATTTTAATAACATAATTTAGCTCCCAGAATCCATGATAAATCAAAATACCAATCACTTGTCTTTTTCAGATCACCACAGTTCAAACAACCATTCCCATGTTCCAGATGTTCCCATGTCTTCCCCCCATGTCCTTTTCCTAATCTGTCCCATCCCAGTCTCCAAGGAAGTGCAGTGCCTCATTCCCAGATCACTGGAACAAAGAAGGAACCAAGCTAAGAGGGAAAAGGCAGGGGAGACTTAGATGTTTTGGGCCTGGACAGATGGGAAGGACACTTGCAGGACATCCACAATGTTTTAGGTAAGGCTGGGACTAGGATGCCAACAGTGACACAAGCAGTGCTGCCGGTGAGAGGGCAGGATTTAAAATAGCCTAAATTTCTAAATTAATTAGCAGAAAGATGGCCCAGATTTCCTAGTCTGCAACTTACTGCTAAATCGGACAGGCTGTGCCACGTTGACAGTGTGAAAGCGGGTTGTCTCTCCTCCTCTCCCTCGGTTGTGCCTCGAGTCCACATTCTCCTTCCCATGGTAAGTTCGCTGGTCCCCTGTCAAGCCTGGGGACCAGAAGGAATAGTCAGTACTGGTGAAAGATGCAAGCAAAGGCAGATTTCATGTTATTAAACTTTGTCTGGGTTTTAATTCGAGACATATGTGATACATGACACACTCAGGTAAACAAAGATGGCACAGGACTTGATGCTCATTATTCCAACTGCTGCAGCAAATGCATCACCCCTGGTGCATTTTATCTGTTCCTGCTAACAGAACTACCCACTCCCCAGCTGCTTTGTTCCTCAGTTGTGTGTTCAAGGACACAAGACAACTTCACCGATATATTTTCCAACACATTCTCTGCCATCTAGGACAAAATTAAAACCAGGAAAGGAAACCCATCTTCAGCCAGAAGAACAAGGTGTTTTGTTCACTCTCAGGCTTCTAAAAAATAAAAAAGAAGTTAGTTTGTTACCTCTGACACAAAACTACACGCTCCCCAGGTCTAACAACTGCACATGACAATGGGGTTCAGTAACTTAGGAAGAACATGGTGCAAGACATTATTCAAGACAAGGAGCTGGAGGGCTCCCTGTGCCTGCCAGGAGTAAATAAAGAACACAGTTCAGGTGGAGACACTGCAGGGTGGGCCATAGCCAGCAAAACTAACAGGATGCTAAGCAGAAGGCTGGCACAGTGGTGGGGAGAAGCCTTTTGAGAAAGATGGAGATGAGCACCCAGAAAGATTAATCTGGAAACAAGGGATTAACCTTAAAAAGAAAAAATTAAGAACTTGAGAATGTAAGCACTAGAAATATCTACTAGTATGGTACTACTACGAGATGTTAGTGAAGGTAATAGAATTTAACCAATAGAAAGAGATGTGCAGATGTTAATTTCTATACAAAAAATGAGCTTTTTTTCCTTTAAAGCTGATTAGCTCTATTTAGCCTCACTAAACCAAATAAACCAGTCATGATCCCAAATAGAGAGAAGCTACATGGTCGTCTTCAACAGGTTTAACTACATCTGTTTGAAATACATAGGAAACCACTTCAACAACACTTTTCCATTTCAGACTCTCTTTAGAAAGCAAGAGATGTGCAGCAATTTCATGACAATTTAGGCCCCCAGTTGGAGGCTGTTCAGTGCATTACCTGGGGGAAAGACCTCCACAAGACCCAACATCAAACTGCACTCCTTAGAACAAATGTTAGCGCTGATGAGCAAAAAAAATCCCCAGCTGTAACCCAGGAACAGGAGAGTTGCTTTGCATTCATCTGGCTCTAGCATACTGAGTTTGCCCTGGGTTAATGGGATAAGCAAGGGATATTTAATTATCACGTTATCCTAGGAATTAAATGTCTACAGAGATCACCTATTAAGAAACGGCTGTGCATAATACACTCGCACGGCCTTACAGGAATAAAGAGTAATTCTAGTGTTCAATATTAGAATACTCTATCTATCACAGGCAAGAAGCCAGTGCCAAGAAATTCAGTCAGCATGCATTTCAAAGGACACTAAATGGTAAAATAATTTGACAGTGAAGATTACTGATTTTTTTATTACTTTAGAGGCCATTCTATTCTTAGTTTTAAAATTTGGTTTGAATCCTAATGGTTCAGTAGGAGTATTTACACTGTGATTTTCAGAGCAAAACTGAGACACTAAAAAAGCAAATCTTCAGTTATAGCAAGACTTTAAAAATAATGCCAGCTAAATCTGGAATGTTTTATCAAATGGCACCAAGCTCTGTTTTGCAATGGCATTAAATGGTAACAGCTAAACCCAAAGAACTAGTAAGAACCAAACACACGAAGAATTAGTTCCCTTTCAGAAGTGAGAGCAGATGCAGCACCATATGGCTGACCCTCCACGGCTAAACAGAACGCCCACAAGGACTTAACAATTTATCTCCCCCAGGAATAAAACAGAAGTTCACAGGTTCTGACATCCAAGGTTAAGAAAGGGTTACTTGGGTTAACATCTTAAATTGACAGAATTTATGCCAGATGCTTTGAAAAATAACTGCACAGATCCCACATGAAGTGAGTTCAATCAGTGTGCACCCAGGAAGCAGGACTCTCATTCCTTCCTCAGCATCTGCCCGTGTCAGCAGACTCACTGCTGAAACCAGGACTGAAGTGGCAGAAAGCAGCCACCACAAGTCACTTCTAAAGCCCAGTGCTGTCAGCTGCTTAATAAACTGCTGCTCTTCAAATATTAAATTGCTTCTATTTGACCTGAATTTCTGTCTCCAAGAAAAGCAACGATGACAACTTTTTCCAGGGCAAAAAAGAGATGTTAACAAGCCTCTAAGTCACTTGACTGCAGTGAAAAGCTGTTGCAGATTCTGGTGGCAAAGGTGTAATTGGACTGGTTTGCTATTGTACTTTTATAATACTCTGCGGAAGAATTTTCCATGTACTTTGCTGTTCCTGCTTCCTTTATACAAATACTTTTATCTTTAAAAATAAATTAAGAGTGCCATAGACTAAGTTTTAAGATAACAACCTAAGTCAGATGATCACAACCTAACCATGTTTGAGTGCTTCAGAAAGGAAAGTCTTAATTTTTAGTGTTTATGCGCATACTTAATATTCTGAAAACTATCAAATTTTGGAAGATCTGTTATTTTCCAAGATCTTTACTCTTCCAGATACTACCACCACAATCAATAAGAGCCAACAGTAGTACTTTACTAGCCAAGACAGTTAAGAGATCTGCTTCCTTTGACTTCATATAATTACTCCAGAAATGTAATTCCCTTGTTAGTTAGTGAGGAAGAGGAAAAAAATGGTTTCAAAGCAAAATTCATGGGATGCTACTTTTTCTCCCCTCAAATATTAGAGCATGGTGGATGCGAGCATCTTCCAATCTGTCTCCCAACAGATTAAGTCATGATTAGTATTCACCGAGCTCCTACCAATTTACAGTTGCTATCTCGTTCACTCTAGCACAATTACAGTCTAAGTATAGGGCTATAAAGAAAGTTGCCCAACAGTGCTGATTTTGTGGCTATTTTCAGTTGTTTAAAGCTTGAAGCTACCAATTCAGAATAGAAGTTTGCCATGCTGATGGCTCCTACTACCTTTTACATTGGTAAACCTCTTCAATGAAGCAAAACAGTGCAACAATTGTTCAAGACAAAAATTCAAGTATCAGAAATTTTGCTTACTTTTCTAACTACCTTTTAGCTGAACATGTGCTGTCACAGCCTTGATAACTCCTACAAAAAGGCTCTGTGCCATGCGTACAAGTTTTGCTACTCCTCTTGGGGACGTGGCAAGAAAAGAAGGGACAAATGCAGCCAAATTTCAGGCTGAAAGAACTATGAGCTTGCCCATCATTCAAAGAGGCTGAAAGGAATCCAGTTAGATTGTCCACACTCTTCCATGTACATCCATGGAGATTACTCTGCAGCACTTATTCACAGGATCTCAGCAACACTTGCTTGGCACATGGTGTCTCAATCAGGGGAAGCCAAGCACACAAGCAGAGCAGAAAGCTCTTTTTTCATCCCACTCGGTGTGTCCATCACTTGGATCAAGAAAAAGGAAGCAAAGAGCCAAGCAGCCAAATGGAATGAGAGCTGAGGAGTTGAAATCACACAAAAGTGAGAGCTGGCACCAGCCAAGACAGGGACAGGCCACAACATACGTGTGCTGAGCTGCACTGCATGGGGGGGCTAAACACGACACCAAAGGGAAAACTGTGCTCAGAGGAACAAGAGAAGGAACTGTGATCTGCCACAAATGCCAAGGTCTGCTGTGCACCAAAAAAAGGGCAGCAGACAGATGACACTGACCCTAACACAGAGAGTTCCATGTATGGTCAGGACTCACAAAGTGAATACTGGATTTTGGGGAGATGAACTAATTTCCAGATTTACTGTGTCACAGATGTCAAGTCACTCAAACCGAGCCCCTCACAAGGATGGATGTCAAATTGTCTCAAAATTAAATTGCTTTTGAAGCAACCAGGTCTCCTCATATATTATTATTTCCAAGATTTTAATTGCTCCTGTTCAAACACACTGATTTCAAAATTTACATAAAAAGCTGCTTTGTCCACTAAGCTTCAAATGTTCTGTCCAGTATATGACCTACTAAAAGCTTGAAAAGCTTCTGATTCCATTTGGTAATTTGAGAGGTGAGATAACTTCAAGATTAAGTCAGTTTTGTGCCTCAGTATTTGGAAACACAGTTCAGGACTTCCCAGAGAGGGAGTGATTCTTCTCAGATCAAGCAGCTCCCCACCATGTGCTATCAATTGTATTACACCAGGACATCAATGCCAACAAAGAGCAGCATCCTGCTGTGCCAAGCACTATTCAAGGCAATAGACTGACAGAAAAGTGCTTGTAATTTAAACACATAAAGGAAGGTAAAAAAATAGTTCAGCAAGGGCCCAGGAAAAGTGTGGAAATGCTCAGAGGTTTTTGATCATTATTATCTAGCTTTAAAAAAGGAGATGTACTAAATAGCGCACAAATGTCAACAGTCTCTTCAACCAAACACAGTATCCTTGGTGAAACAAACCCAGAGCTGTTTTTGATCACCTCACTCAGGCTTGGGGAGGGGAACAACCCCTGGGAATGCAGATGGCTGAAACCTTCCAGTGCTTCTGTTTCTGACCAAGCAGGTCTAGAAAACAGCACTGAGAAATACTTTTCAAAGGAAGAATGTGACATTGGGCAAGGGTGTGCACTACAGGATGAGCTGAGGTTTTCAAACCCAGAGGATGGGAGAAGCCCAAAGACACATGACAGCACAATCTGATCATTTATTTCTGGAAAGAATTTTATTTTTTAAATATAAACAAATGAAGGAGGGAAAAGGAATGATCACCAATATAACTGCAATCTGAAAAACTGGTATGGATAGGATTTATGAAAGGCACTGGAGTTTAAGACATCCACTCTTATTCACAGGCAACAGAAACAAAGGCAAGCAGACAGAGCTATACTAAACCCTGCACTGCTTGTCCTCCTAAAATGGAGTTAGACCAGAAGGTCTGCAAAGAAGGCAGGGTATCTGCAGAAGCTGATCTGGTATTCTGGTAGAAGCAAAGCTTGAAATCCAATAAGCAGTAAAAGGAAAACTGCAGATCCCTTCCCTCTTACGGGTTTAAATACAAAACTTTTATTAAGATGGAAAAGTTATGTTTCTACTTTGATTACCTGCATACAAACCTGAGGGAAAGCAAGTAAAAATAATAAATTTCCATTTGTAAAAGTGCCTGTTTAAGATGCTAATGCCTGTTACTACCATTTCACAGAATACACTACTTTAGGACAAACTATTTTTAGGATCAAGTGCTGTTGACACGGAACAGTACACAAATTTCATGAAGCTCCACTGCTTAAGCAGAAAAGTCACAGGCACATGCTGCATAAACCCTCCCAGCAATTTTTAGTATGCTAACAACAGCAAGCAGCCACTGGTTTTAGAGAGATGAATTGAGGGTAATCACTGCTGCAGATTCCACTGACAAGACACGTGTGTGCCTAATGGGAAGGGCAGGGGGAGCAATACTTTACACATGGCAAGTTTGGGACTAAAAGGAATTCCGTGTTTTAAAGGAAAGTAGTCATTCTGCTAAGAGACAGCAAGAAAAAAACAGCTATAATGACAAAACCTTCAGAGAAATGAATGGTCTAGCAAAAACCAGGCATCTCATACACTTATTCAGATTGTCAATGAATCAATGCCTTACCTGTGTTCTGAAAGAAATGTCAGAATAAATTAGTCTAGCAAAAAAGTCTTAGGATTTGCAGTGTTTCTTATACTGCAGACAACACATGAATACCAAACTAGTTTATTAATTACAGTTCCTCTTCTTTTAATAGGACTTTGTTACTAACACAAATGAAACCAGGCCTAGAAAAGGTGTACTAAACCAACAGTAGCAAATAACTTCCACTGACTTTGTATTAAACTTTTCAAAGTACCAACATGACTAAGCAGTCACTGAAACACACCTTTAACACCACCACAAAACCCTAATTCACTGGCAAGTGCTCATGCTGGAGTGTGCCATTAGCAGCTCAAAGGCTGAAGATTAACGAGCTTCCCAACCAGATTCAGGGCCCTTTCTTGCAAACTTTCTGTTCATGCTTCAGAGAGTTTTCATGCCTTTTAATTTAAAGATATTTTAATTCTTCAAGTTTCACAAGTCCAGTTGGCTTCACTAACTAGTTCTTTTAGTGTTCAGCCTGGCTTTATTGAAATTAAGAACTTTAATTAAAAAGTATTTACATTTAGCTGAATCATCTCATGATTGCTCATCTAAATCCAAAGGTATTTTCTAAATTTAAAGCTGCATCATTTCTTGTAAATTCAGTGGCCAAAGAAGAAAGTTGCCACTCCTGAGTATGACTACATGCTACTATTATTAGGAGCATTAGCTCCCCAATCCACGTCCCAAGACTTAGTCTCTCCTTTGACTGGTCACATACGTATTGCTTTTCCCAACCTAAGAAAACGATTCTCTTCCAAACTGACTCTGGCCTTAGGTTTACTTTCATTGATGTTATTCCTTTTTATTCTCCAGCACACCATTCACATGCACACCAACCTCTCCTGGTTCTTGACAGCTGCAAATAACACTTGCCCTTCAACACCCATTTCAGGTCATGATGCAATCCCACCAATTTTTTTGTTGCAGGTATAATACTTTTTATATCCTGCACCAGTAGTTCTTGTTCCTCTGGTTTGCTGGCTGCACTCCTCACATTACTGTGCAAATATTTTGGTTCTTTCACAAATGCCACACCTGCTTTCTGGCTGTTTTACTGAGCACAGCCTTTTCACCAATTACTTATCTAATTACTCTTCTCATCAAGTGCAATACCTTCCTTCTCTATGCTGTCCATCATTTTCCCCTCTAGTATTTTTATGTATGTCGTTCTTCTCTTCCTGCATACAGACATGGTGCTGAATCAAGTCTCTCCCATATCTCATTTCTTTCAAGTCCTTCTCATCTTGTCAGGCCAGGCAGTACAGTGATACTCACATCCCAAACACAAAACCAGAGCCTATACTGAGAAATTTGCTTCCATGAAATCCTCCTCTTCTACCAAACATTCTTTGGAACTCCAGTCCTTGAGTGGGCACCATCCTGGTACATACTCCATGCAACAACTCAAATTGTCAACTAATACACCAGGCAACAAGATAAAAACAGTTTTCTACTAATGTGGATGTTCAAGCACTCCTACAAGCAAAGTCTTCAGTGCTTTCGGAGTAAATCCAAACAGTAACATGACTCTGCCTCCCCCACCTCACTGAGTGCCATTAGACTGCAGAATTTCATTAGGTCCCTAGTTTTTCACATTTGGCCAAAGTTAGCTAAAAAGGAAGATGAATAACAGCACATATGAAAGTGTATTTCTCTAAGACATCCACACTGTGAAGAATATTCTTAAACAGACTATCAATGGCACAGCTTAATTTTCAATGTCAGAAGAAATTACCAACTGTTCTTTCCCCTTTGCTGCAAATATAAACATATACAAATGAGCCAAAAACGTTCTAAAAAGAGCACTGATATTCTAAGCTTTCCAAAAAGAGCACTGGGGAGATGGCTAACTATGGCATCCTTTCAAAGTCTGAGTGTTAGATTTACTAGAAAATATGAATATTAAAAAAGTTTATTGCTGTAAAACATCCATATTACTATTTTGTAGCACCTCTGTAAAACATCTCAAAACTCAGAATGACAGACTGAATGCTGTGATGACAATGCCACAAAGTTCACAATCTCTCTCCAAGAAAAATTAGTTTACTGACAAAGAAGTTCTTAAAATAATTTTTGAATGTAGTCACACCATAGAAACGAAAGTTTTGAATTAGGCCACAGTTGAATTCATGCTTTCAAGTACCTGTTCCACTGCTCTTAACAGAAAAAAAAAAATTACAGGTCTCTTCACTTTTAAGATACACAAGAATAGGGTTGCAGTGCCCTGTTTGTCAAGAACAAACGAAAATGTTTGAAACTGTGATTATATAGTCACAATTTTTCTTTGCTTGTTTTTAAGCACATCTCAGCATCCAGTAGCTCTAGCAGAGAACCACTGCTGGTAACAGCCTCCTGAAAGCATAAGGTCACAGGAGTTTATGACAAGCAAATGCATCAGCTTGTCTGGCAGAACAAAGTTCTCCACTTAAGCACAAGAAGCATAATCTGAACAGGGAGCAATAAAACAAACTCTCTACCCAAGACCAGTAATGTCATCCAGCATGATTTGAGTGATACACTCATACAATCAGATCAGTAATTCCAAATTTAACCACAGGCTTATGTGTCATTTCGACTTAATTGCAACATGATTTTTGCCTTGTCATGAAGTCTCTATTTAGGCTACAAACTCTCCTCACCTCCAGGATACCTGCTCAGACAAGCAAAAAACTATTTGTGGCTTTAACTACCCAAAATGAAGCGAAGCCAACTCAAATTTTGTTAATAACGGGTACAGGTCTATCAAAAAAATCCCCAGTTTCAAATAAAAACAAGCAAGCTATCTGAAAGAGCCAAAGTCCTGCTGCAACATCAGCTGGCACTGGGACGAGCATTGTGCTCAGATTTCCTTACCTGGACAGTCAACTTCATCGCTCTCGTCCTCGCAGGTGGGCCATCCATCACACTGCCAGTTGGAAGGGATGCACTGAATGGTACCACTCCGACACGCAAACTGCCCTGGGGTGCAGCGTAGCTCTAGGAAAGAAGAAGGAATTTGTGCTTTGTTTCAAGTGTTGTTTATTCTTGCAAATGTATGCATATATTAATCGTCTGTCACGCAATGCATCACTGAAGCGTAACAGCCAAAATCGCTGGGTAACTCAACCTGTTAAAAACTGCTTCATTTCAGACCACTTCAAGTTTTAAACTGTGTGTTTGTGGTTTTAACAGACAGGAAGGCTTGAGAAATAATTCTCTCAAAACATCTGTGGTAAAAACTTCCTGATAAAGATACCATGTGAGCAGCTATCACCAAAGCACTCCCCATTTACTTCTTGTGGGGCACTGAGGACTACTTGTTCACTCTTCTCAGAGCCGAAGTTCAACAAAAATACATTCCAGTAGTTAAGTGTTACATTACGCAACAAATTCAAAATCCTATTTCCATTCTAATCACTATGTATGCCAGGACCCACTAGACTTGCACAAATGTCCTGCCTGTTTTAGAGACATTTCACAGAACTACTTGCAAAGCAGTTTCTATATCCGTGAACCTGTATTCCCTTTCCAGGTTAAGCTCTTCTGTAGCATCTCTCCATGTGAGCATATCCTTTACAAGAAGCTGTCAATATCTGCAAACATGTGAGTGCACTGCCTACCTGCCATCATTACACTGTCACACCTAATTAGCATCATAAAAAGTACAACTTTTCTCAAAGCTTTTTTCAATACCAATTCCATCTATCAAATGCCAGAACCTAATAATTCAGGCTCATTTTCTATCCCTCAAAACATTTTGCAGGAGGGAAAAAAAGTCTGTCTACACAAGTGAACAATTCTAAGCTTGTTCACAGCTGGCAGGTTTGCCAGTTGCCATCACCGTCCACAGGCTCACTTTTGCACCAGACCATCACTCTCCATCTTTCTTGATAGTGGTTGTCAATTTTCCAGTTATTGTTTTTGAACAATTTAGCACACTTTCCTCTCAGCAAGCTACACTAATCCCAGGTAATTTATGTCTAGAGAGTGGGTGCCCTTTCAAATGGACAAAAGAAAAAAGTGTAAAACACTCATCCCTGATTTTGAAAGGAGCACGTAGTCAAGTGTTTCACAGAAAGAAATCTCTAAAAGAAAATTTGGAAGACAGGTATGCATTCTCTCATCCACAATGTACAAACTAAGAGCAGTGCTGTAATCGCAGTTGTTACTTCTTGAAACACGTCTAAGCTAAATCAAGACAGAGGTCATACTTAAGTGTTCAAACAACATGACTTGGTGCAATAAAACCAGTCATCATGCCCTCTCAATAAAAGAAGTACACGTACACCTAGTAATGGGTATAAGATATTGATAACCGGCTTCTAATTCAATGTTAGACTAAAATCCAGTCCTACTACTGGTTTCTCTATAAAGCACAGACCTGCTCTTCTAGAAAAATAAAAGCAGGCACATCCTCTTAGCAACCACCTACTCAGAGGAAACATTCAGGTCACAAGATGCTTAGAACTCACAGGGACCTGCCAGACTACTGACGGCAACAACAGACCTGACAGCACGACAAGAGTGTTCTCACCCACTTAGAGCTTTGCTCAGCCCAAACAGCCAACAGAGAATGAGCACTGGGGAAATGGGGGAGAAAAAAAAAAAAAGAATTACCGGCTTAGGTCATAATGATTTCCCCCTCAGAACAAAATCTGAAGTAATTTATTTAGCCTGAAGAGGAAAAGGGGGAATAAAACAGGGGGAGGGGGGGAAAGCTTCACTTGCCCAATGTACCAAGAGAGAAAATTTTAAATCTATCTTTAAGTTAGATAATTTCAAATCTAATCTCTAAGTTAGTTAAATCTCTCTTTAAGCTAGTGAAAAAATACCAACAACACACAAACCACTAAATCAAACAAACACAAAATCTCAAACTGCAATTAAAACTATTGAAATTTCAAGTTCACAGAAAAGCACCAATGTGCTGGTAAATCATTGCAGCTTCTTTCACCACTTTTGTGCAAGATCAGTACACAGTGGAAGGTTTCTTAGAAAGCCCTGCTGCTGCAGTTTCAAGTAAGGAATTTACACTGGAGCCTGTGGTAGGTATTTCAACACATGGAAGACTAACCTCAGCCCAGCTCCAGGTTACCACTGCATTCACCTGTATACTTATGGCAAAACTCAATGCTTTAAAATTAACTTGATTTTTTTTACTGCTTGATTTCAATGGAAGTCACATACACATCCTATGAAGTGAGTTATTCTGCAGCCTTCTGGTTTCACAGGCAGCATCCCCCAGGAATGCCAACATACACATGGGAAAACCAGCCAGGAATACCTATGTCTGTCTGCAATTTCATACATATTATTACCGTTTTATGTACAATTACATATGACTGGTTCAGATAAAAGGATGACTCCATCCCAATATTATGGGCATTAAAAAAATGCCAGCTACATGCTGCAATGTCATTGCTTCCTGTGTTACAGACACGCCCCTCTGAAGAATGTGGATACATGGAAGAGTACAAAACATTTCTACTAAAACACCTCTCAAACCAGCTGTACCGTTGTTCCCAGTGGAGATCACGCTATGCCAGATGCACTCATCATTTCAGAGCAAGGCCCATGAACTGCTATGCAATGCCATTGCAGAGGGGGAAATGTAACACAAAGAAGAAATACTGTGAAATTAAGATCTCCATATTCTGCAAATGCTGTCAATAACCTCTCCTAAGCCATCCCAACTCAGAGCCAGCAGGGCTAAGATACAGACAGAAAAAGAGATGGAAGTCTATAACGAACCTGTAAGATACTTAGCCAAGGAACAGAGAAATTTGGGACAGGCAAGGGTGCACTACGTGCTGGTCTCCCCAGCTCTGTCAAGCATTTCATTTCAGTAGCCTATTTCTAAGACAAAACAGCAAAAAAACGAAAACATTTCAAGCCTGTCTCTACCACAGAAAAGCCAGTCTCACTGCCAGCAGCAGAACAGGAATCATGAAGATGTATGAGCAGTAGTGAACAGTACAACATTATGGGACCATCCATCTCTCCTGGAATGCAAGCAATCACTTGACACATGGTCAGGCTTAGTAGGTTCCAGGAGTGTGGTAAATAAAAACTGTTTCTTTGCCTCTACAAGATTGCCAGTTCTTCTGAAGAACAGCAATAGTTTCAAAAATACCAGTGCCACTTTTGTTCTTAAAGCCAGACATCCCTCACACTTCGTAACTATTGATGGTAGCTCAGAGCAAGGAAGGATGAAGAAGGTATCTGAAGGTATTCACAACACTAAACCCACGTATTTTCCACCAGCTGTTAAATGTAAAAACATTTTGTGTTTTCAGAATCATTAGTAACATATAATGGCACAAGTTCAGCTAAGAGCAAGCAGCTGTTGGAGCAGAGGCATCAATACAACACTAAGATAAGGGCACAAACAAGGGAAAATGTGGAAATGCAACCTCCTCCAGTATTCATGTACGATGTGACAAGTTACATCAGCAATATTATGATTCACATATGCAATTCTAACATAAAAGGCTTCATTTTCTTTTAAGGATCACATACAGTTTTTGCTATGCTACAGCACAAAATTCAGTACACTGAAATCTCATTTTAGAGCAATTAAATTCATCTGGCATTTGCTGGGAAGAAGGAAGGCAAGGAAAACACTGTAAATAGCAGCAATTGTAGTTTTTGCACTATACATAGTATATACTTACAAAACATCACAGAGTTCAAGCAGTGTGAGAACGTGAGAACACTTCAAGCAGCGAGGTGTCATGACAGCCTCTTCACTATCGAAAGCACTTCCACAACATTAACCCCCAGCAATCTTCCCAACCACCGCCGCCTTCTGCCAGCGGTTACAAGGGAGCACAGAGAAACTACACTTTGCCAAAGGCTAAAGATAGGATGAACCGGTGAGAAGTCAGCTGTCCTGACGGCTGGTTCCATGTTTTCATGGCGATACTGTGTTTGTGCCCTAAAATCCAAGCACCCTGCTGGCCCACCAGCACAGCCCTACTGAACAAATGTCTGTCAGAAACAGCAACCATTAACAACAATGTGTTCTCCGGGAACACCTTACTGGTTCTATCATAAACTGGCTACAGGAAGAAAGAAACTCCTTAACTTCATATAAAAAGAGAAGAAAAATTGAAATTAGATTCAGACTGTCAGTTCTACAAGTTTAATATATAACCTAAAATAAAACTTACAGTCAAGTGAAGGCCAAAAAAATCTAATACCAATTTACTGAGACACATTATGAGATAAAATAACTTGTCCACAAGTCACCCACCTGAAGTCTTGTCAAAGCTAATCATACACCTATCATTTGAAATTTAGAAGAAAGTTTCCAACTGTTTTTTAAGTTTAGCTATTCGAATACCAGAAATAACAAACAAGATTATAAATAAATTTAAACAGTGCCATACAAACAAGAAGTCATCATTCTTTCTGGCTGCTAAGTATTTTTCTAAGTTAGTCAGTTGCAAAACCAACAAGATTTTTGACTAACAGAAAGAGCTAGGTTTCAGACAGTAAAAACCTAATTTTTCAAGGGGACTGCTTACAGTCTCACAGAAAGCTTTTGTTCCAAAGATTTTCCCAACTGCATGTTTAACACCAGGTGTTTCACAGCACTCATGTATTTCAACTAGTTGTTTTAATTTTCTTTACAGCACACTGATGTTCAGATTTTCTGCTAAGTACTCAAAATAGACATTTACAGGAAGCATTAGCCACAGGAAGGACTTCATGATGGATAAATAAAATACACACACACATACCCCACTTTAATTTCCAGCTGGCTCCATGCGTTTCACAAAACAAACAGATTTTAGCCATTATACAATGATCCAGGAAGCCCATTCAGGTTTAATAATCTCCTGTAGTCTTTCCATGTAACTGAGAACGTGTTTCTTCTGGAGCCTGAGCTCTGGGAAGCCACAGTGCATCCTTCCTGCAGCAGATGCACAGTGGTCAGTGTGCTGCCCTGGGCACTACACTGTTTGAAACCTGCCTCACTTTTAAGACTTTCAGAAAACTAAGTCACCTCCTGCTCACATTTAAACTGCAGCTTATTTTTTATTAATCTTCTCTTTCATACAGAATATAATTAGTTATTTGAAACCATTGTTTTATTTGAAAAGAAAAAAGTCAGGGAGGATCTATATATCCAGTACCTGAAATTATTTTTTCAACACAGTAAATCTCATTTTGGAACTTCCAATACCAAAGCAAGGCTGTAATGGGCACATGAGACAAAGTGTTGATTCAACACGAGTTCACCCTGCTGGTTCAGTTTCCTGAATGAATGTGATCAGTTGGCTTTGAAACAGCAAGCTTCAGATCAAATTAGCTACTGTCTGTCCAAATTAAGTCAGATCAGCCATGGTTTGTCCCCCTGAAACCAGAAAGATTGCATGCTCCAGCTAATTCAGCAGAAATCCAGTTGTACAAATCCGGTAGCCATTAATGTGGAATTGAGGCTTCATAATAGTTGTCTGCCAACAAAGCCAGAGCATCTAGTAATGTGTTTATTTTTTTTTTTTAATATTAGCTCTAATAGAAGAGACATTTTCTGCATCTCTTCAGAGGCTGGGTCACACCACCACTGGGGTGAGAGAAGGAGCAGGGGTGGAAACAGCTCTCGAGAATGGGCAAAATCCAGCAGCTGTAAACATTTCTGCCAAGTGACAGAAGCCAAAAAGCACCCTTCCAGTCTACAAGCACTACTTACTCATCAAAATACTCCTGCAAAAAAAAAAGCTAGTGGATAAATGAGAAAACTTTGATACTGCCTTAACAGGTTTATTTCTCCTCCTTCAATTGAAGACAAAAGATATAAAAGAGATTCAGCTGGAAGAAATACTACATCCAATAAAAACGCCAGGGGTATGTTGACTGTATGTGCACATACAATAAACATCTCCTGTAGAGCATTAGGTGAACACATCAACATTTTCAAAATCTATGTTTCAACCTTATATTTTCAAAACACTAAAGATTACCATTACAGGAACCAGCGGAAAAATAAGCACTAGAAAGACAAATCTCTCCTAAGGCAGAAAGGTACACCTGACAGACAGAAGATTCCCCTCACTTACAAACCATGTGTTCCTAACCAATATACAAACCACTAGCAGTACAAAACACTTGATGCCATGGCAATTCACAAATTCAGAGGTACAGATGAGGAGCCAGAGGCTGAAACTAAAGCCTCTGAAATATACATCTCCATTCAGGAAAGGGCTTTGATACAGAAATTAAACTCAGTGACTGCAATCATTGATTACAAAAGTTTGGGGGTTTCTGGTTGCAATTACTTTACTTCTCTTTACTGAAGGATTCACCAGTCAGTAAAGTCTGACACATTAAGATATTCTTTTAGTCCTAAGACTACAGATGCACATTAGATTTTAGCGTTTACACAGCAAGGATAGATTCAAATCTACTTCAGTTTTTAGTACAAAGAAATGACATTTTTCATTTCTCATGCTAACTGTTCTTGTCTGATGAGCTTCATTTATATGGAAATTGAAATTTGATTAAATGTACAAACCCAGTACTTAATGTTATTTCAATTATAAGCTGTTACTCTCAAATGCATGCATTGGAAAAGATAAGCTGGAAGTACATGGTTTGGTTTTCTACATAAGTTTTCAATGAACAATGGCAGTTTTGTGTGTACCTCACGAGTACTTCACCTATTTTGGTCACATTTCTCAAGGTTGGATCTGGCAGATCTTCTGGCATCATTTTTATTTACAGACTGAAGGAAAACAAAAGACAAAAATACTTCCTCTTTTCTCAGTGTAAGTCACTCATTGTCCCAAACCAGATGAACCAACCTGTAAGAGAATATTCTGTTCAGACTTCAAGAGGCAATTACAGCCATCAAAAGCTGATTAAGCATTAACAAAAACTCTAACTGCAAGTGCTTAGACCAGTAACTCTCCTTATTCTGATTTTAACTCGTCCAACAGGTCTTTCTTATGTTTTATAATACTCAACCTACATACTTAACTTCAGACCTGTACCTACATGCTGCACTACCATTTCATATTTTAAGACATTTAAGAATAGGTTTACAAAAATTGAAAATTGTTTTTTTCTTAAATCCCTGTTTCTGTATAACCTGAGCCATGCTACACTGCACAAGTGTGATCAAAGCCCAGCCCCCTCAGCAAGAAGCACAAATCCCCAAGTCCTTTGCTCCTGGAGATTCTGCTCACCAAATACCTGCAAAGAGGCATCAGAAACAAAACAACAACAAAAAGAACACCACACCCATCACCATCACGGAAACACACAGCTCCATATCTAAAATTTATGCTCAAGAGGGATCATAATAATCAATATTTCTCTAGGCTGGCATTTACTGCAGTAACAAACTTTAAAACATTCTTAATATCCGCAACACAACAATAACAATGGTTATCATAATGTAATCCTCAGCAGACAGGTGAAAAAACTGCCCTTAAGGCAGTCCTCTGCATTTGAAAAGCTGTTTTCCCAACTTGGATATCTCCCAAGTCCACAGGTGAGGTTCACCAGAGTGTGTCTCACAGAATTCCTGAAAATCTGCCAGGCTGTAAAGAGCAGGGCCATCCTGCCCCACCTCTGCTCCTGGTGGCCAGCAGTCAGTGGCTGAACAGTTTGGGGTGACAGAGATACTGACCACAAAGAGCATTTGAGGATGTTCTAACACGGTCTTTGAACAGGTTTTCTTGGTTTTCACTTGCCTTTGAGGTATCCTGACCCCAGGAAAAGGCTCTGCTCTCAGGGAAGCAAAGCCATACCTAAATGGTATTTCCCTCAGCTCCTGCTTTAGAGAAGTTTGCACTAACCATTCATTTCCCAGCAGGTCTCCATGTCACTTGGTGAATCTGACTTCCATGTTTTCAAATTTACCATTATACCACCCACCGCTGCACTCAGTGTAGCAGAGTAAGTACATTCAGTACCGTGTAACAAGGCCACAGTAGGAGAAAAGCAGACTAGGATAACACCAACTTATTTCCAGAGAAGAAAACCGTTTGTGAAGCTCATGTGTCACCATCAGGCAAGTATCAATTTCATACATAAAGTTTATTAAAGTTCTTCAATAAAATTGGTTCTGTTTACTGTTGTTCAAATTAAACACCTATAGAATAAATAAATTTTAAAACCTTCAGAAGAATTAAAAGTTAGAAAAGAACAGAGGGCTCCACTTTCATGTTCAATTCTACAGAAGATAAAATGCTTGGCCATTCACCTGTAATACTGAAAATGTGCCAAAAAACTACCTTACATCATGCAGCTTTTGTTCATCATGGCCTGAGTATGTGCAAGAGTGTGAAAGCACAACAGCACATAGCACAGAGCCTGGGGGAAAAAAGGTCCCATGATATGCTCACAGCCAAAACACGACCCACACCTATTCTCAAATTCCAGCTCCTGAAAATTAGAGATTCTGAACTTATAATCCCATTTAATGGGAATGCATCAGTTCCAAAAATAAATAAATAATGCATGTCAGAGGCATTGGCATTTTCTGCATGACCTCAGCATGCTGTTTCATGAAGCAATTAAAATTGTGACAGCACTTCAGCTGAAAATTGTAAATCCTTAATGAGTAACTCTAATGAACATTCAGTATTACTCAGTGTTCTGTCACAGTAAGTTATACTAGATCATCCCAACATTCACCAAGGGCTTTCACAGCACAATAAGGAATAGTAACAGTCTCCTTCCCCTCACCACTCCATTTTTGTTCTTTAGGTACCCAGCTCCTCAGGGTGGAAGACAAGGACAGGGAGCAGAATGAAGCCCCACAATCCAAGGAGAAATGATAAGCAACCTGCTAGGCCACTTAGACACACCCAAGGATACTGAGGGAGCTCCTGGGAGTGCTCACTGAGCTGAGCCACTTTCCATCATTTCTTGGCAGTGCTGGCTCACTGGGGAGGTCCCAGCTGACTGGAATTTAGCAAATACGATGCCCATCTACGAGAAGGGTCATAAGGAGGATCCATGGAACTACAGGCCTGTTGGTCTGACCTCAGTGCCAGGGAAGGTGATGGAAGAGATCACCTTCTGTGCCACCACATGGCATGTGCAGGACAACCAGGTGAGCAGGCCCAGCCAGCAAGGGTTTATGAAAGGCAGGCCCTGCTTGACTAACCTGATCTTCTCCTATGACAAGGTGACCCACTTAGTGGGCAAGAGAAAGGCTGTGGATGTCACCTACCTAGACTCTAGTAAAGCTCTGACACCATTTCCCACAGCATCCTCCTGGAAAAACTGGCTGCTCATGGTTCACATGGGTGCATTGCACACTGCCCAAAAAAGTGTCCAGATGGTGTGGTGGTGGTGAAGGGTGCTGCATTCAACTGGGGCCAGTCACTGCTGGTGTTCCCCAGGGCTCAGCAGTGGGACTGGTCCTGTTTAAAGTCCTTATTGATTGTATGGACAAGGGGATCAACAGCATCCTCAGTAAGCTGAGGGACGACACCCAGTTGGGCGGGAGTGTGAATATGTTGGAGAGTAAGAAGGTTCTGCAGAGGGATGTGGACAGGCTGGATCAATGGGCTGAGGCCAGTTGTGTGAGGTTCAACAAGGCCAAGTGCCAGGTCCTGCATTTGGGTCACAATAACCCCAAGCAGTGCTCCAAGCTTTGAGAAGAGCAGCTGGAAAGCTGCTTGGTGGAGAAGGCCAATGGCATCCTGGCCTGTATCAGCAATAGTGTGGGCAGCAGGACCAGGGCAGTGACCCCCTGTGCTGGGCACTCATGAGGCCACACCTCAAATCCTGTGCTCAGTTTTGGGCCTCTCACTACAAGAAGGACACTGAGGTGCTGGTGCAAGCCTAGAGAAGAGAATGAAGCTAGTGAAGGGTCTGGAGCACAGGCCTCATGAGGAGCAGGTGACGGAGCTGGAGGCATTTATTTTGGAGAAAAGGAGGCTCAGGGGAGACCTTATCACTCCCTACAACTACCTGAAAGGAGGCTGTAGCAAGGTGGGGGTCAGCCTCTTCTCCCAAGTAACAAGCAATAGGACAAAAGGAAATGGACTTAAGTTGCACCATAGAGGTTTAGATTTGATATTAGGAAAAACCTCTTCACCAAGAGGATTGTCAAGCATTGGAACTGGCTGCCCAGGGAAACAGTGGAATCATTCTCCCTGGAGGTATGCAAATGACATGCAGATGTGCCACTTGGGAACATGGTTTAGTGATGGACACGGCAATGCTGGGTTAATGGTTGGACTTAATAGTAACCAAAGGTCTTTTCCAACCAAAACAATTCTATGCTTCTATATTTATTATACCTACGCCCTGCATGAGCTTGGAACTGACCCAGTTTTTCCTTGCTCACAAGTGTCATTCACTGCAATTCATTGTCTGCTCTTTGTCTGGAGGGCAAACTCAACACCAGTAAGGATGGGGGGGGGGAAAAGAGAAAGCAAAACAACAAAAAAGCAAAGGCAGAGCAAGAGATCCAGCATTCAGCCAAAGCAAAGGCATCAGAGCATCTGAAATGGGAACCCTGGCTATGATTTCTTAAGATTTAGAAAATACAGACTTAGTGCTTTATGAACGTGGACACATTCCTAAAACTGAAACAGAAAAAAATTTCCCAGTTCTCCGATACTGCTAAAACCAAAGGGAAAACAAAGCTTGCTACTTGAACTAAACTGAAAGAATACTGTGAATTAGGCAATGCAGCATTCCAGACTGAAAAACAGTTTATTTTCATAGCAGTGAGAATACCAGGCTAAGCAACAGGCTCACGCTTTTTCTCCCCCTAGGAAACTGTTATATTATGATAATAAGTAAATAGGCAGAAGGGAAAAGCAAAATACAGCACAGGCAGAAAGAGCACTCAGTACAAACAAAACCAAAGCCACGGGCACTTGAGAAGCCTTCAATATGGCTCAACAAAGCCTACAGTTCCTCTATACTAACACCCATGTTCAGGACTTCAGATGTTTTGTACAGCCTTAGCTGGGACTTCAGTGTTCCAGCACAACAATGACAAGTGACTTAAACCTGTGCAGCACCAAACTCTTTACCCTTTACCTAAAGAAAGCTGATCAGTGGATCAGTGAAAGTGCCAATCACACCTCACACATTCACTAAACAATTCCAAGCAAGCCTGAGAAAAGTCAAGACCAGGAAAATACAGCATATAGTGTGGTACTAAGCTTTTCAAAGCTTGCACAAGGGAAGGAAACTATGACCTTCTTGAGTTTCAGAGGGCAGGAAACCCCCGTGTGGCTTGCACTGTTCAGCAGGTGTCAGCACACCTGCTGTCTCACTGTCACCGCAGCAGGGTGGCTTCCCACATGGCAGTGAAGGGAAGTGGTGAGATGGGGTAACTGAACCTTGCACAAGACCCCGCAGCCTCCTCGTGCCAGAGGATGTATTGTGGACAGAGGGGACACAGGGAAAACATGGCCTTATTAAATCAGTGTCAGGCAAGGGTACTAGAGCAGACGAAGTACAGGGACATAGGAGACAAGCCCACTGGAGTCCAGGTTTCATTAAACCCCACTATTTATGAAACATGTTCATGGGTGCTAAGGAAATAGCACTACGTCTCACACAGAATTTAAATACAGTCATGCACACAACATACTAATTCTCCCAACAAATGCAGCAACAGAGAAAAAGTCCTTTAAGAAAAACATCAGCAGTGACACACTCAGCAAGTCATCAGCTGTGTCCAGAAAAGAGCACCATCACCAACAGTGCTTTCTCCCTCCAATCCACACATCCAGGTCTGGGCAGATGGATTATCTCATGCACACCACAAATACTTAAAATACCTGGGTACCTCAGCTCAGCTCTTTCCAGCTTTCACTCTCAATCCTCACTTCCAACCTTTACCTTCTAAACACAGCTCTTACAAGATTCTCATGCTCTATTTTATCCAAACATTCAAACACATTAATGTATACATACTCTTCTTCCTCATTTGCAGTTCTTCACAAAGCTGGGGTCATTCTGAATAAAGAAAAAGGGCTTGGTTCTGAGCTCTGTCTTCACAAGTTTTCAGCATTACCTGCACCTCTTTCCTCCAGGAGGCATCTGCACTGGTCCTTCACCAGTACATTTCAGAGTCACACTCAGAACTACACAGTGGTGCCAACAACCCTAGAAGGACCAGCCTGGTAATCAGAAGTATTTGAGTATCAAGAACATTTCTTTTTTCCCCCCATTTTCTGACAGTCTCTGTACACGCTGTTTGTTGAAAAGCCTGTAAAGCGATCTAGAGAAACCACCAATAAAAGTAATCTAGAAAGTACTTCTATATTTAAAGCTATTACCTGGTACCTGCCTACCCAGAACTGCTCCCATAAAAATTTAGCCATGTGACATGGTTTCTCTTCTATTGCTGTATTCTCAGGATTAATGCATATCCAATCAAGTCAGTCTGGATCAATAGTTATCCATGTGCAAAACAGTTTTCACTTAGGAAGAATCATCATGGAAAGAAGCAGTATTCCCTTTCATCAAATGAACTGTAGGTGTCAAAAAAAAAACCAATAAAAAACCCCCCAACCAACCAAACAACTAAACCCCAACAAATACATTACAGAGATACATTTTCCGCAGAGGAAAAATTCAAATTCAAGATTTTACATGAAGTGTATTAATGTTTTCTTTAGATCAGGTTTCAACAAGAAGAGTACTCAGATGAAATGCGATAATAGCCATTCAAGAACTGTCAGAGCAATCAAGCCTAATTTGTAGCAACCATTAAATTGCAGGGAGGAATTGCCAGATTTCAGCAGTATTACTTAGCATGCCCATTTACTTTCAGCAAGACAACACATGCTCCTATTTCACAGGAAAACAAAAAAAGTTCCTATCTCATCTTTTTTTTTAGTACAGGATTCAGCAGTATTTAAGCATATCTTTAAATTTTCAGCACATGAGCAACGCTAAAAATTTAATGAAAATACACCATTTAAAGCTAAGTCAGTATGTAAAACACTTCACTGAATTAAAACAGGAGGAATCACAACAGTCTTTAAAGCCAAATAGGTGACAAAGTTCTACCTATGAAATCAGGTACTTTTCAACTACTCCCCTCTCCAAATACTAACATCATTTTTTAATTTCAAAACCAAATGAACACGGAAGAAGTTCTCTACAGGGCCCTAAGAAAGGTCAAGGTCTTAAACATGAATCCAACAATTCAGGGAGACAAGAAAGCTGTGCCTGAGCACTATTCAAATGCAGGTCACACTAAAAAAAGTGTTTGCTTCTGATTCTTTTTTTTCCCTTTACATCTTGTACCAGACTTGATGAGCAAGCACCTAGAACACTCAGGAGCAAAAATTCGATATACAGAAATATTATGACCTCAAATATGCAAACCCTGTTTAATGCTTTGCACAGGAGCTGGTGCTGTGGCTGCTGTGTACTGGAGCAAATGGTTCATGCTTGGAATAAACAGCATTCCCCCGGTCAACTGAATGGGAGCATGGCAGGAATGTGGCCACTGTCAGCCACTGCTGTGTTTGTTCACGGTGCATGAGATTCTCTGCTTTCCTCTTCCTGAACAGAAACATTGCATATCAAACTCCTAAGCCGAACAGTTCAGTAAGAAGCCAGCAAATAAAGGTCCAACACCTTTATAAAATACCACTTAACCCTCCAAGAGTCGTTTTCTCATTCCTCACACCTTCTAACAACTCAAGTACTGCTGCACTCTTTAGCCAGCATCTATTATGCACGTGTGTCAGATACTACACCACAAAACTCGATCTCTGCTATTTTTCAGCTGCCACATCAATAGAAAAATTACATTCAACTCCATTACTGCTCAGAAAGACACAGATGAGCACTACAGCATCCTTGAATCATTACTCTCCAATCTGATTACTACTGGAATTGAGAGGGTACGGTACTTCTGATTAAGTCTCAGATCTCACTCCTGTAAGATTCCTGATACTTCATAAAGATTTTCAGAGAACTCACTAATAGAGTACACTTATGTTACTGATTTTAATCAGAAAAGCATAATTTAAATGTATTAAATAATTTCACAAATTCAACAAAGTGAAAACACAAATGCAGTTTTGACCATCTCTTGATAAAAACAAGTTGTAACAAGTTTTAGAAGTTTAGCTGACAGAAGGCAAAAAGCTGCTTGGACACAAACTCCAACCAAGCAGGTGTGAGAAGCAAGACTACTTGTTTTCTTTTAAAGTGTATAAAAGAACACAAATTACTTCTAAGCCAGAAGAAATTTTTTTAATTTACATTGCTAAGGAAATATCAGCACAGACAAAACATAAAGATACTGGGAAAGAGAAGACAATGTAGGAAAAAAAGAGTAACGCAAATGAAAATATGACGAAGAAAAATCATTAAGTTAAAGGGCAAAAGAGCAGGGAATGTCCCAAAAGCAGCCACCAAAAGCTACTTCTACATTTCCACCCACCAAGCTGGTTGATAATTCTCAAGCACAATAATCAATAAACAGAACAGAAACTAAGTGCAATGGTTAGATCAACCAATTCTAATTTTAATTAACTAGGAAGTTGAATGTTATTTTGTTTAGCTATAGTTAATGAAGCAACTATCAATTGTCATTAAACTTTAAACTGTATTTCTAAATTATCTGAATGACAGGCAAACACTAATAACTTCCTTAGGAGTTCCATAAATAAACACCATTAAAATGCTGTTCAACAATAGCAGGCTGATCCTTTAAAACAAAGAAAAATTTGAAGTTTCACAGGAAACCACGAGATGCCAGAGGATTTCACAGTTCAGGGAATGCGGATTAAAGGTTAATCTCAAACTCACGTTTTTAAGCAACTCAGTTACCGGAGTTCTGCTACAGCTGATTAGTGAATTCACCAACTGATCTGTGACTTCTCCTCAACTCAGGGTGTCCTCTACAAAACCACCACTGAAGTGTGACACACTCCCCACGGGAGCCTGCCACACGAGGATCCTGAATGGCACAGAAACCCTTCCACAGAGTCAAAAGCCAGGAAGGCACAGGCACTACCAGGCACCCACCACACTTACTGCTGTGGAAAAACTGGTGAGTCCTGGCACCTGAATGGTCTTGGGAAACTGTCAATCTGTTCTTTAAAGCTGCAGCTTAAGAGGGACACATGCAGTCTAAACTGCATTTGGACACCAATAAGATCTAACTGCAAAACAAACAATAAACTAGTAACTATACTTACAAAAAGAATGTGGTGTTTGGAGTGTCCATCACAGGAAATCATTAACAACAATGTGCTAGACAAATATCCTTCAGGAACTGCCTGGATTTGCCAGATTTTGTTCTAGGACTGGAAGACAGACTGCACAATCTCTCAGTACGCCTTCTAGCCATAACTTTCTATCAGTCTACATAGAATAAAAGATTAGCAAGGCTCTTCCCATTACAGGTTAACCCTTGAAATCACACAGGCAAAGACCTGCAGAGCCTCTCACTATCAGTGAAGGAACCCAAGGTACATATCCTTCATTTCAAAATATAAACAAAGTTGAGCAGCCACCTTAACCCCTGAAGGGCAAGAGCAGTGATGCCACCACGGAGTTGTTTCCAGGCTCTGCTCTGGCCAGGCTTCAGGTACCAGAAGCTCCACTCAGGCTATGGAGCTCTGCACAGCACAGTGGGAAGTTCTGCTAATCACAAAAGGAGTTATTAATATGCAGGCCACAGCATCAAACGAGAACTTGTAAAAGGTGCAAAAAATCACCACGTAGAAACCCAGAGACCCAGGCTTTACTCAAAGATGTACCACAGAGGAAGTCACTACTCTTGCATTACAATTCAACATCAAAACCAGCCCTAACAAAGCTAATTCTAGGGGACAGAATGATTCATTGAAGTCTTGGCAGAAGTTTCTGACATTTACTGGGGGATTTTACATCTTTCATATGTAGTATCTAAAATTCCTCTCTCTTCAAACTAGGTGCACCTTTCCCCTCAACTACCGAAAAAGCACAGCTGCCTCCTCTTGACATAGTGGTCTCTTTTCCAAAACTTCTCTGTTCTGGACCAAACTTCCCCTGCCCCCAAACCTACTGTAGAACATAAAAGTCACGTGGTTTGCAAACCACCTTGGTTCCCTTCTGGTTTATTAGTTCTCAGAGCCAGAGCAGTGCATGCGAACAGCCCTCTGCCTACTGACTTCTTTCTTCTCCTTTACTTTGTAGCCACTTTGTAGCTGGTAGGCAAACCCAACCCCACCTCAAAAATTTAGCTTTATAATGAACATCAGGAATTACCAGTTTTAAAGTATCAGACCTGCTAATAAGGTCTGATACCTTCTGCTTTGTCTCTCTGCTACACTGAGAGCAGCCACAAGAAAGCCTTTACACGTCCATCAGCCTCGCTCTGCACCCCTAACAGCAGCAAAAAGCAGAGCAATGAACACCAGGACAAGAGCTCGCTACCAGGTAACAGGAAGAACAAGAAAACCTAAAAGCAGTAGATTAAGAAGAGGATAAGGGGGGAAACACCAGACTGGAAGACAGGCCAAGCCCCAGTTTCAGCAAAACTAACTGAGGAGGTGTGATAAAAACCCTTCTGCCCATCACAGCTAGAACTTTTCACTTGGGAATTCAGCTACATACACAGACAGGGACTGCAGTCAGTGACAGCATGAACCTGAATAACTATCACTCATCACAGCTCTCACTAAGGTACTGAGACAGTGAACAAAGAGCAAAATAAGGGCTTCTATTTGCCTACTAAAAAACTCCTTTCAGACCAGAGGAATGCTGGGCCAGACCACATTTTGTCACCGATATGGTTTGGTCTCCAATGGAATTAACTATTACACTTCAACTGGACAAAACCAGACACATCCAGTCACAGTACACAAGTAGAGCATCTTAAAACTATGCTGACTGTGAGTTTGGCTATGCCTCTACTCCAATGAGCTCTGCCTTGCACTTAAGACCTATAAATCTTAACTAAAAGACAAGAAAGAGCAGTTTAAACACACTTGTCACCAAAACCCCACCTGTGAGAGCAGAACCACAGCTCTGAGCAAGCTCCAAAGCCTCAGGAAAGCTCAAACTGTGAGCAGGAGCATAGGGTTTTAACCAGACCACTTGCGCTGGCAAGTCTTTCTAAGCATTGTAGATTAGGTATGTCGTGCAATATTTTGTAAAGCAGACCTCGGGTAATAAAATTACTTCCTTCAGCTGGCTTTGAAGTGGAGAAAAAATGCTGCACGAACAAGAACTCAATTGGCTTTTAGCTGCCTGGCAAATGCTCTAATAAGAAAGCCCGATGACCTACATTCACAAGGCTCTGTACTAAACCACTATTACAAAATCCAATATAAAGCCTGACCATG
The DNA here is from genome assembly GCA_013400415.1 of Scytalopus superciliaris. Classification (NCBI taxonomy): domain Eukaryota; kingdom Metazoa; phylum Chordata; class Aves; order Passeriformes; family Rhinocryptidae; genus Scytalopus; species Scytalopus superciliaris. The sequence goes on from VXBX01007365.1 coordinate 69,895, forward strand.
TTTAAGTGTTTTCCATTAGCACACAGCAGTATCTTGTTAGAGAAATATGAAAACATGTTACCATCTTTAGCGATGATGATCTTAATTAATCCTCTAAACACTTCTGAAACATGTTGTGTTGATCGTTCCAGACTGCTTAAGCTCCCAATGCTACACAAAGACACCAAAACCCTTGATTTTCAGTGGTGTAGTGGGATGTTAACAGAAAAAGGAACTTCTTACATACTCTCACACTAGCAAACACTGAATTTGTAACAATTTATCTCTCTGATGCTCTTTTGATAACCAACAGAAATGCACTGGTTCAAAAACACAGTCCAAACCCAAGCTAGCACCAGAACATCGTATTGTGACTCAGTTAACACACTGTTTCTTTACTTAGACACACCAGCTCTCAGCCAGACAGTCAAACAAACTAAAGCAGATGTTTTGAGTTGTCCTGGAAAAGATATTATTAAACCAATCCTGACTGTGGTAAATATCCCTAAAAAATGAGTGTCTATATGCCAGATAGAATAAATTCAATAAGTGTTTGGAGGAAATATTAAGTTAGTCCTTCACTCTACACCCATATAGTTGGAAGAGTCTGATACACTGAGCTTTAATTCAGATTAGCAGATTCCAAACGCACAATGAGTAACAGGTCAAAGAGAAAAGCCCTATTTAAAACAAAAAACCTTCAAAAATGCACTACAAAGCAGGCAACTAGTCAAAACAAGCAGGTTATAGTCAAAAAAGAAAGGGAAAGCTGGAAAGATAGGGGGGAGATGGGGGGAAAGTCCAAGCAGAGATTCTCAAAGACATAAAATTATAATTAAAAATCACAGGCTCAGAAAATTCTAATTGCCCACAGAGCCTTCAGGAACCCAAGTCTCCACAGCTGGTGCCAATGTCATTTTATGTTGAAAATACCTTACCCTGTCAGTGATTACAGTAGTGTAAAACATTCAAGTAACCAAGACAGAAAAACCAGGGGGAAAAAAAAGAAATTTTAATTAATTTCTCTCTTAATTTACTAAAACCCATGTCATCCTAAATGCAGAAAAAAATAGGTACATGTAAAATCACTGCCTTTCAGATTGCATGAAAAGATACTACAGTCGAGGAGGCTTAAAAGAAGGTTTTATTTATCTGAAGAGCACAGCAAGAACACGAATACAAAGCTAGTGTCAAATTAACATGGAAATACAAAGAGATGCCTGATCCGCCGGGACTGAATCGTGAAGGGACTACACATTCATCTCGGAGTACATAAAACCTCCCATCACTCTGCAGCACTCATCTGATAGCTCCAAGTACAGATTTAAGCTAAGCAAGCTGCAGGTGTCCTTTCTAAACCACAAATACAGTTGCTACAACACACAGGTTTAAAGAAGCAAAAGGTAAAGCAAATACCACTAGGGAAATAAATTCTGGGTACAAACACACTTCTCTTTCTGAGGAAATCCATGTTTCTCCCCAAAAAAGGCCTACAGAGACTTCTTCATCATTGATTAAAATGGTGCACTTAGTTCTGTAAAACCTGTGTACCTGCACAAACCAGGTTTTCCCTATTTGCACCTTGTGTTTCAGGATCAAGCCATATACTATTTAATATATCAAACGGGTGATCTATTTGAGACAGCACATTCAAGATATTAAATGAAGCAAACCAAAAAAAAGCAAACGACATTGGCAAAAAGCTGTGAGGCCACTCAGAAGCATGGGGCTCTCTCCCGAGGAGGAAGGAGAGGCATCACCATGGACAGCTCAGCCACTGTGCTCATCTGGAGCCACCAAGTAAACAGGATGGATGAGTGTATTCCAAATGGAACTCAGAAAGTTCTCATACAGCAAGGAATTCCAGCTGCAACACTACATCCAGCTGTATTACTTCACATTAGGTTCAGGAATACATAGGGCTTGGGCAAAATTCACGGAATGCACACGGAGCTGCCACAGGGGAATCCTAACACCACAGGTTTCAAAGCCAGTGGTGTAGAACCTGAGCAGAGGAGTTACGGTTTGCCCTCAAGAAGGACTACAGCACCACAAATCTCCAAAGTAAGCACATTAGAGCATCAGTGGGGAAAAAAATCATTTGTCTTAAAGCAGCAAACCCTCAGTGAAAAACTTGTTTTCATCCATCAAGCATCAGCTGCTGCCAGAGGTTCAATATCAAACTGGAACAAATGTGCTGACACAATATGAAAAATGCCATTTGCTAATTTCCAGGAGGCTACAACGCTCAATGCTCACCAACTGAGCTCAGGGTCAATTCTACCCACCTGTGAAAGCACACAGACAGCAACGAATCTGAACCTTTCCAGCCAGCAATCCAGCCGCCTGTAGCAGTTACTGACAGCTATAAAGGAGTTGCTTGAAATCAGTTTTAGATAGTACCTTCTTAGCCACAAAAGTCTCTAGCTGCTATAATACTAAGCTAACAACATCATGTGTTTTGGGGTTTTTTTGGCTACTTAAGTGCATATCATAAGCCCTGCACATACAGTGCACTGCCAAAAAAACAAGCCAAAACAAAACAAGGCAAACACAGAGCAGTTTCAACACCTAAGTTAGTTATTTCAATAACTCTGCCTACACTGACCCAATTGTGTTACAGCTCTGCTGGGAACTTGCTTAGACGCAGTTCACGTTTTATTAGTCTGGGTCATAAAAGTTATTTTGACGAGACAGAACGAGGGGGTTTCAAAGTACACCAGGGTTCTTATTCTTCTGTTTACAAGGAGCAAGTACCACCCAGGAGCAGTCGCTCGGTGCGGTGGGAGGACAGTTCCCAAACCTGCAAAGCCACTCCGGGCAGCCTCACATTTGGCTACTGATGCTCTTTGGCAAGAGCAGCCCAAGATACCTGAGGGCTCTGCCGTGCTCCAAGAGAGTTCAACACACAAAAGGAAACCCCAGCTGAGCGACGTACCTAGAAATACCTAGTTTTCAACCTGCAAACACCAACCATTTCTCCAAAGTTAATCATCTTAAGATTTTACGCCCCGTGCCTCGCAGCTAGCACACAAATCTCCACCGCTAAATTATTTCCCTAAAAGAAGCACAAACAGAACTAGAGAGGCGACATATGGACCAGGTGCAGCAGGATTTTTTCCTCCCTCGGGCAGGATCGAATGGCACTTTGAAAGCGAGTATTTTGTCTGGCTGTGCTGGCACCCGAGGCCCACAGCGTAACAGCAGGTAAGTAAGAAGCACCTGAAAACTTAGTCACGGCACCGCATTTCCAGCGCTCACTTATCGCAGGGTTACGCAGATTTCTACCCCATGCTTTCACACTTTTAACAGGAAGGTTTTTTCCCTGACTCAGAGGGTAAATAAACCCCGTCTCTCTCGGACCCAGGCAGCCGGCACAGGGCACGGATGCGCGGCCGGGTCGCGGCTCTGTCTGAAGGCACAAAGCAGCGGCAGAGCCGAGCCCAGCCCGGCCCCGGGACACGCCGCCCCCGGCCCGGCCCGGCCCGGCCCGGCCGCCCTCCCGCCACG
>VXBX01007365.1:73557-109268 GCA_013400415.1 Scytalopus superciliaris
GGCAGGGGGCGGTGGCGGGGCTGGGGCCGTGCGCAGCGGCCCCTCAGGGAGCGCCGGGCAGTGTGGGGTGTGCCTGTGTACCTTCTGTGGCCGGGAGAAGGTGCGCAGTGTGGGCCCTGTGCCCCCGGGACAGCCCAGAGTGTGCCCTCTGTGCCCCTGGGACAGCCCAGAGTGTGCCCTTTGTACCCCCGGGGCAGCCCATAGTGCCCCTCTATACCCCCTGGACTGTCCCCTCTCTGCCCCCGGGACAGTCCAGTCCCCCCCTGTTCCTTCCATGTTCTCCACTCTTAGGCCGCAATTTGAAGCTCTCAAATAAAACACTGAAATTCCAACAAGGACCATTTTGACCCAATTTTACACACTCCCCCTTTCGCTGTTAATACCAGTTACTCACTATACTCCTTAACAAACTTCCCTCAGGGGTATTCCCGATGGATGTAGGGATACTCCTGCTCCCCCTCAGCCCTGCCCAGGCCACGTGCCAGCTGCCGACCTGCAGGCAGGGAATAAGGGCTGCTGTGGGACTTCTGGAGCACTCACCACCTCTGCCCCCCCGGGAGCTGCTGCTGTGCTCACCAGCAGCACCAGAGAGATGCTGTTTCCAAACCTGTATTTGAAGTTTAATGTGGCAGTGGAAATTGGTGCCTGCCAAGAGCTCCCTGGAGCTGGTGTAGCAGCATGAGCTTGGAGCTGGGAGCCCTGGGAGCACTGCGTGGCCAGGGACATGTGCTTGGGGACCCTCCGGAGTGCGTCACGAGCAGCAGGGCACTGCCTGAAGATTTAGGCCAAAACCCACTTTGCCAACTCCCATGTGCTGCCAAATACTGTCATGATCCAAGTGGGGACCCAAAGCGTGACAACACACTCCAGCAAAAAGCAGGAGCATCAAACTCCCCAGCTTTGCTCCTCCCATGGGATGCTGTGGGGACAGGCTGTTCTGCAGCACAGCCTCGCAGGCCAACCCTGCGCTGATCCAGGGCATTCCTTATCCACCCCAAACCCATGACACCCAGGGCCTGGGCATTACACCATACATGATGATGCATAAATAAATATTTATAATGTCTCCACCATGAGAACAGCACACAGGCTGCTTGTCCCTGGTTTTTGTCCCAAGGAAAGGCAGGCCTTGTTTCCCTCATGCTGCATCCCTCAGCACCCCCAGCTCTGAGCAGTGGAGGGTCTGGAGCACATGAACATGCCCAGCAAGCCCCACACCCACCAGCCCCCTGGAGCAAACAGGCAGTGAATGGCCCAGCAGCAAAAAATGAAGGGTGAGAGGTGCCCATTGCCCAAGTGCTGTAAGGAGACCAATCCTGTGGGATCACCAATGCCACAGGAAGGTGTGAGGCACACTGCCCTGTCCCACAGGCCACAGCAGCCCCCAGGCAGGGGACAGGGCACCAGGGGCTGTGTCCGAGGGGAGCTGGGGTCAGACAGCCCCCAGAACAAGGGGATGGAGGGTAATGGTCAAAACACACAAAGCACCTCTGCCCAGGGCGTGCGGGAGCTGGCATGTCCCAGGCATTTCATTTCCTACTGGGAATGAGCATTTCTCTAAGCAGCATGTGCATAGCACCTGTGCTGCTGTGGCCAGGGGAGGTGGAGGGAAGGGGCTTATGGCTGAACCTGGCTCTGGCCTGGCCTGACCCTGAGCTGGGGTTTGTAGCCAGCTCTTGTTGGGCCAGCAGCAAATGTAAATATGAGGAAGTGGGAATTGCTTCATTTCCCACTCCCCTGAGTGAGCAGATCCATTTCCTCTATTTTTGCAGAGAAATAGCCCAATCCTCCAAAACAACAAAGTACCTCTAACCACAACTTCCCTTCTCAGCTGAATAACAGGGAAGTAGAAAGCATTGGAGAGCCACAGCCGTAAATGGAACCTGTTTTAGGGTGGGTGAAAAACTGCAGCCCCTGCAGCATGGCAGGGGTGGTTACCCCTGGCCCAGGGAAAGGCTCCTGGCCCTGAAAGTGAAGGGCTCAGTGATAAGACTTATCAGAGCACAAATCTCTTGTGGTCTCTCATCTTCTTTCCTGCATGGAGCGAGTACCCAAGGCCCAAGCTCCACATGCAAGCACTCACAGGCTCTGGCTGTGGTGTTACAGCCCCATGTCACANTGTGCCCTTTGTACCCCCGGGGCAGCCCATAGTGCCCCTCTATACCCCCTGGACTGTCCCCTCTCTGCCCCCGGGACAGTCCAGTCCCCCCCTGTTCCTTCCATGTTCTCCACTCTTAGGCCGCAATTTGAAGCTCTCAAATAAAACACTGAAATTCCAACAAGGACCATTTTGACCCAATTTTACACACTCCCCCTTTCGCTGTTAATACCAGTTACTCACTATACTCCTTAACAAACTTCCCTCAGGGGTATTCCCGATGGATGTAGGGATACTCCTGCTCCCCCTCAGCCCTGCCCAGGCCACGTGCCAGCTGCCGACCTGCAGGCAGGGAATAAGGGCTGCTGTGGGACTTCTGGAGCACTCACCACCTCTGCCCCCCCGGGAGCTGCTGCTGTGCTCACCAGCAGCACCAGAGAGATGCTGTTTCCAAACCTGTATTTGAAGTTTAATGTGGCAGTGGAAATTGGTGCCTGCCAAGAGCTCCCTGGAGCTGGTGTAGCAGCATGAGCTTGGAGCTGGGAGCCCTGGGAGCACTGCGTGGCCAGGGACATGTGCTTGGGGACCCTCCGGAGTGCGTCACGAGCAGCAGGGCACTGCCTGAAGATTTAGGCCAAAACCCACTTTGCCAACTCCCATGTGCTGCCAAATACTGTCATGATCCAAGTGGGGACCCAAAGCGTGACAACACACTCCAGCAAAAAGCAGGAGCATCAAACTCCCCAGCTTTGCTCCTCCCATGGGATGCTGTGGGGACAGGCTGTTCTGCAGCACAGCCTCGCAGGCCAACCCTGCGCTGATCCAGGGCATTCCTTATCCACCCCAAACCCATGACACCCAGGGCCTGGGCATTACACCATACATGATGATGCATAAATAAATATTTATAATGTCTCCACCATGAGAACAGCACACAGGCTGCTTGTCCCTGGTTTTTGTCCCAAGGAAAGGCAGGCCTTGTTTCCCTCATGCTGCATCCCTCAGCACCCCCAGCTCTGAGCAGTGGAGGGTCTGGAGCACATGAACATGCCCAGCAAGCCCCACACCCACCAGCCCCCTGGAGCAAACAGGCAGTGAATGGCCCAGCAGCAAAAAATGAAGGGTGAGAGGTGCCCATTGCCCAAGTGCTGTAAGGAGACCAATCCTGTGGGATCACCAATGCCACAGGAAGGTGTGAGGCACACTGCCCTGTCCCACAGGCCACAGCAGCCCCCAGGCAGGGGACAGGGCACCAGGGGCTGTGTCCGAGGGGAGCTGGGGTCAGACAGCCCCCAGAACAAGGGGATGGAGGGTAATGGTCAAAACACACAAAGCACCTCTGCCCAGGGCGTGCGGGAGCTGGCATGTCCCAGGCATTTCATTTCCTACTGGGAATGAGCATTTCTCTAAGCAGCATGTGCATAGCACCTGTGCTGCTGTGGCCAGGGGAGGTGGAGGGAAGGGGCTTATGGCTGAACCTGGCTCTGGCCTGGCCTGACCCTGAGCTGGGGTTTGTAGCCAGCTCTTGTTGGGCCAGCAGCAAATGTAAATATGAGGAAGTGGGAATTGCTTCATTTCCCACTCCCCTGAGTGAGCAGATCCATTTCCTCTATTTTTGCAGAGAAATAGCCCAATCCTCCAAAACAACAAAGTACCTCTAACCACAACTTCCCTTCTCAGCTGAATAACAGGGAAGTAGAAAGCATTGGAGAGCCACAGCCGTAAATGGAACCTGTTTTAGGGTGGGTGAAAAACTGCAGCCCCTGCAGCATGGCAGGGGTGGTTACCCCTGGCCCAGGGAAAGGCTCCTGGCCCTGAAAGTGAAGGGCTCAGTGATAAGACTTATCAGAGCACAAATCTCTTGTGGTCTCTCATCTTCTTTCCTGCATGGAGCGAGTACCCAAGGCCCAAGCTCCACATGCAAGCACTCACAGGCTCTGGCTGTGGTGTTACAGCCCCATGTCACACCACATGGCCCCAGGTCCACTGAGGCTCCAGGAGAGCCCCACAGCCACCACTGCTCACCAGCAGCCACCTCTGCAGTGTCAGGAGAGCTTCCAGGTGATATTCTGGCTGAGGGAGGAAGTGTGCTTGGACCTTGCACACAGGAAAATGCAGATAATAGTGGAACAGCACAAGAAAAATAACCTGCTGAAAACTGGGAGAGAAAAAAAGAAATCACAAGTCATCAAGAACCAAGATGGTTTTTCACACTGGATTTGGCCCTGTAAGGCACATTATCTGCCACTGCTACAACACCAGCAAAAATATCTGGCAACAAAGAATTTACTGATTCCCTAATTGCAGATAGCAAGGGCTGAACTGCAGCAGGAAGCAGAGACCAGACATTGCAGCAGGCGTTACAGGAACAGCCGATCTGAAGAGCACTAGAGCCCCTTCAAGAGATCCAGTTTTATAGCATTCAACTGAAAATAAATTACATTTCCAGAAACCATGTGAAGGCCCTTCAGTGTGGCAGAATCAAGACGGTGATTTCAGTACAGCTGTCTCTAGGTTAATTTACTTGAGGGCAAACGCAAAACCAACACCATCCACAGGATATTTAATGCAATCTGCTTTTAGGTTTGAATTGCACAACACAGAACTAACCACTCTCAGAGATCATATTCCCCTTTCTATTATTCCAGCTACACCTTGGTATGAGCACAAGCAGTTTGAAATGCCATCACATCCTGCTCCTGACCCACGTGTGCACCCCATCCGTGGTCCCTCCAACACTGCCCAGTCTTCACATGCACCCCACATTCAGGAGAGAGAGCTCCCACACCCACAGATGGGTTGGACCCTCACATCTACCCCTTGCTCCTGGTTTCCTCAGTGACCCAAACTCCAGATCAGGGTGTGACCATCTGCCAGCATACCCTAACAGAGAGGTTCTATGTTTAATGGAGATAAGCATTTCACTGTGAAATAAATAATTAGTATTTGAAATTACTTAAGAATTTGATTGATATTTAGCCAGTTGAGTTCTTAAAGAACATCTCTGAAAGCATGGAAACTTTAGTAAATGGATTCCTTTCACATTCATTCAGGAGTACCTGAGAATAACATTTTTCCTTAAAGGCAAAACTTAGCCTTCAATTATCTCTGGACTAAAAGGGCAAAAATGAGTAACTTCTTGAGTCATGATTCCTAGAAATGCCATGTTGATCAATTTATTTTTACAAGGTGCACTATAAAAACCAAGTCCCTTTGAAGGGTTTTTCAGAGTCAGGGACACGAGTTTTGGAAGTGACAGGGGAAACCACGAAAGAGGAAGATCTCCACCAAGACAAACACAGCATTCAACACCCCAGACCTCAGGGTTGGCTGCTGACACTCCTCAAAGAGCTGCATAGGACTTTCCAAGGATGTTCCCTCAGCAAAACATCACCTGATTGTAGCAAATGCCAACACTGCCAAGTGTTACACAGGCTCTCTTGTAGTGAGGCGTAGTGCAGGAAGTGTACACATCTGGCTACTTCTGCTTCCTCCCAAAAGGTGCATGGTGCTTCTCCAGGCTGGATCACACCACAAAAGGCCTCATCCCACACACAAAGGTCAGCTCACTCTGGAGTAACCACAGCTCTGAGTGCAGGTTACATATGGATAAAATTGCCTTTTTTTTTTTCCCCAATTCTAAAAATAAGCCAAAAGTTTCAAAGAATGGGAGGAAAACACCGAACAAAAGCCCCAGTGTGGCTATCAGAAGTACCACTTCTGTCCTCGAGAATGGCACTGTCATCCTGGTTGATGACTCAGGACTGTCCCCAGCCCTTGTGTTGTGATCACCAACATCATCAAGTCCTTTGAGTCACACACAGAGCAGCTATAAAAACAAATTTGGTCCCTTCCCTTCTGCCAGCTGCAGAAGAGGGCGAACCCAAAACCTGCATGAAGAAAAGCCTGAGCAAAAACAGCAAGGCAAATCCCATTCTACAAAAGAATAAGGAGTGGAGGAGGAAAAGGGATCCTCTTAAGGACTGCTGGTTTTAACAAGATCACAAACTTGGTCTAACTTGTGAACTGCATCAGTTTAAATTCAAATTAAAGATAACCTCTCTAAAATTCCGTGTCATGTCTCAGTATACACAGCTGTGTCTCCTCTTCTGCAAAGTACAAACTCAAAGAAGTTTAACAAGCTGGAACAAAGTCCAGTCCAGCCTTTTAGGAAGGCTCAGCCTGCTTTAGAAATAGACATATCTGTACAGAAATGAATCTAAATGCACGGCCATCTTAAACAGAGAAAATTATCTCCATTTTCCCAGTTCCCAACAACCAGTCCGCAATCCACTGAGCACAGCTGGGTCACCACCACCTTCCTGGTGATTGGAATATTCAGAGGAAATCAGATGCTTTTCTTCTTTTAGGAAGCTGCAGTAAATTGTCCGTGATGGATGTAGTATCCTGAGATACTGGTGTCTGAGACACTGTCCTAGACTGTGGGGTGCTCTGGGGTGTTTGAGGCCCATTGGCCGGGGTCTTGTAACCAGGAGTTCCTGTGTGGGCTGGGGAAGGAGTGTAGCTGGCTCGCAGGGCTTTGTCTGTGTATTTACTTGCAGTCCTGTTTACCAGTCTTTGCAAAGCCGGTGACATTGCTGGGCTTAGTCCTTTTGGTGTGAGGCTGAAATAGAACAAACAGTTTTACAGGATTTTACAGTAAAAAATTTGCCTCTATCAGGACAAGCTCAGTATCCAACTCCCCCTACAGACCAGACCTACCGCCTGTAGAAGTCATTCTGCCTGCAGGTAAATACAGCCTGTACCTCGAGACAAGTGGCAGAGAAACCTCCTACATCCCTCCCACACCTGAGTGGCACTGCCTGACTTTTCCTTTGAGCTTGTTCTGTCCTTCCCATGACCCAGCCAAGCAACTATTACCATGTCTGCTCTTTGCAATGAGGCAAGACATTGATCCAGAGGCATGGCTGGGTGGCTGTAGGGCAGAACAGCAATGCTGACAAGAGAGAGTCTCAGGGACTGCCACCCTCCCTCAGGAATTACATTTTTGAAACTCTATACTTTTAATTTCTAAAATCTTTCAGTCTGAACATACCTCTTCTTGATTCCATATCTTCCCTTTCCATCATTCCTCCCTTTCTACATCTGCTGATTTAGATCTCATCAGATAATACCCATCCCCAGTTCTGCTGTCAAAATAGAAGTCTCACCTGGCCAAGTTTTCTGTCACTTTTCGAAGTGCCTCCTGCTTCTTTGCTCGGTTTTTAGCTGCCACTTCATTGGCCATCTTCAGTCCCAACCTCTCACGGCGCCCAGGCTCCAGGATCTATAAAGACATCACACAGTTCACTCACCAAGGCACTCAGAAGTGCTGCAAAAACAAGTCAAAGCAGCTTCACTGCACAGGGATCTAAACCAGGGAGAAGTCCGGTCAGGCTACACCTCGCTGCTGTCATATAAAATCCAGAGAGGACACAGACACCTTCAATCTGCCTTAGCAAGTAACAGAAATGGTAAAACCAGTCCAGTCAAGGAAGCAGCCATTACCTTTGGCATTTCCTCCTGCTGTCTCTCCTAGATAAACAATGTCACCTGTGTCTTGCCTGGCCTGCAGCCAGCCAGCTCTCAGGCAAACACAGACATTGCTAAACAGCAGGAGAACCAGTCAAAGGCTTTGCAGTCTGACAAAACAGAAGCACACAGAGCAAATTACACCTTTCTTCAACTCAACAGCCTCAGCTCATATTCAATGACACCAGCAGGAGACAGGTAGCATGCAGGGTTAGGTGCCATTAGAGAAGTCAGACTGTCTTTTCTACTCTCAACTGATACACCTGCCTCAGACTGTGACAGCCAGAAGATCCAGATAGAGGGAAATCCCACAATTTCCACCCATTCATACATTAAAATCAGAGAAATCGAGTGTCTCTTCAGCTTCCTGAAAGCCCCTCTGTTTGGGCCCACCACCAAACACAGAATCTCATCTTCCTGCCAACAGAGTGTATTCCAGCTCAAGTACCTCCACCAAGTGTCTTTCATGTGGATCCATGCCCACCTCCACCCTCCCAGCACAAACTAGATTATTAATCTCAAGGACTGGGAACACCACCCAGGGATGTGTCACACTCCACAACAATGTTAATCTATTACTTACTCACTTGCCTTTCCTTTTCCTAGTCCTTCCCCCCCAAAAAAGAATGAGATGCTGACTTCCTGACATGAAATACCTTGAAGGCTGGTCCAGGTGTTCTGTCCACATACGGTGTTTCTGACCCTTCCAGACGCAAAGGGGTGCTTTCAATTTCACCCCATGTCATAAAGGGAGACTCATTCACACCTAAAAACAAATGTAAAAAGTCATGCCCATGCAAAACATTTGACTGTTTATTCGCCACAAAAAGGAACAGAGAAGCAAATGAGGAAATACACCGAACTCATCAACACACCATGTCCTCCACTGCAGAGGAAATCACGGCCAAGGTGAATAGTAACATGTGGTTCCCATTAAAAGGGAACCTTAAACTCCCAGGATTGCCTGTAGCTGTGTCACCCTCTTGGTTACAAGAGCCAAGCATGGTCCTTTCCCTGTGTATTTTTCCATTTGGTGAGCTTTTGCTTAGTGACACTTTCATTTTTCCCTCTATGGTACTAGTCTTACCCTCTGCCACTGTATGAAAACTCCTTTAACAAAGGGAACTCCTTTAAAAGTAGGAAAATGTGCAGAGGACTTAAAAAAAATGTAAGAGCCAAAGGTACCTCCATTCACCTTGGGGCCAGCCTGTACCAAACAATGCCTGTGCCTTGGCCAACAGCTGCAGAATGGATTCTAAGAGCCTGATTAAATCTCTGGCTAGAAAATCCCGCTGTCCAGGGTTTGGAAAAGGCATTGACAATAGACAAAGGAGGTGCACTCCAAACGCCACCTACAGGCTTTCCAGAGGGGAAGTCCCAGTATGTTCAGTTTTTGGCATAATGACAAAAAACTAAGAGAAACAGCATGGCTGGTGAAGAACAGCTATAAATTCGGGTACCACACTTCAGCTGGAAGAAAAATAATCCCTTTGTTCTCATGAAAGCATCCTGCAGCTACTACCTCTGAACCAAAGGAATGCTCAAGTGCATCTAGACAAAAGAAGCTAGAAAGACCTGGATGAAAAATGCGGGTTAGACTGAGAACAAAGTGAGACATGACATGTCCCTCTGAGCCAGGCTGAACCATCACTGAGTCAGGACACACTGACATGAACACTCCTCATTTTGAATAAGCACCTGAACTCATTGGAAGGTTAATGTTTGTGAAATGTTTGAATTCTTACCTTTAAGCTCTAGAAGGGCATCACCCAGGGATAAAACAAGCAGCTGCAGCACCGCAGTTGCCAAGGAAGGCTCACCATGCTCCAGATGATTCCAAGAAAAAGGCACAGCACCTTGTGCAGACACTCTCAGTACAGTGTGACTTCTACCAGTGTACTGGACTAGGATTTAAGTATGGCATTGAGCTGCCATACACAGCACACAAAATGTCACCAGCTCATGAGATACACACAGATAGAAGGCTTTACCTCCTTGTCTAACCTAGTAGTGACACCCTGGTGTTGAACAAACAGAGCATCAAAGTAAGTGCACTAGCAGTCCTCCTAAAGCAGAGAAATAAGAAACCCCTCTTACCTGGGGCAGGAGAGGGGGTAGCCACAAATCCATATCCATTCACTTTTGGAGACTCTTGGGGTATCAGTTCTTTTCCATCTGGTCCCACTTTGCCCTGTTTGTACTGAAATTAAAGAGACAAAGCCATTCATGTGGAGAAAGGTGTGAGTATTCAGCACACACACAGAGCTCTCCTGGTGGATGAATCACACCAGAGGGCAGAGCCTAACTAGGCTTTTTTACTCAGAAGAAGTAAGATTATCCAACCTGAGCATTGAGGGCTGCAGCTTGTTGGAGCTGTGATTTGCTCACAGCTTGGCTAAAAGGGTCCTTCACAAAGCGGGTGTTTCGATGGACAACTTCCCTGGGCTTCTTGAACACATCACTCTCATCAGGTACACCTTGAAAAGCAACATGTGTTGTAAGAGAGGGCTCAGGTAACACCAGGCAGTTGCTCTAAAACTCCCGATCAACATGGCACTTGCCACACACTCCTACACAACACAGAACAAATCAGCAATCGCAGTGTGTATCTCTAGCAACTTAAAACAAAATTTGCACTAGATATATGCTTTGTACCACCTCACATTGAATTATTTTTATTTTTTTAAGTAAAAAAGTCAACAAGACTTTCTTTTCTCTACTTCACTGGTTCACAGAACTTATCAATGGTACATTTATAGCCAAAAAGGAAAACTGCATTTACAAGAACATGTACTTTTCTATAGCAGCAAATGGACCAACAAGTCCAAGGAGCACTCTTTGAGCAGAAGAAAAGAATTACTAGAGATGACAACAAAGTGCTCATAAAGAAGACAGACCAAACTGGAAAGAGCTTTGGCTCCTGAAAACAACTGGTTCTTTTATACAAATAAGAAGCTTCTCAACAACAAACAGAGCATGATCAAACTTTGGAATCAGAGGCAAAGAACCAAGAAAGTAAGAAAGAAAAGAAGAAAAAAATTACTTCTTTAAGACAGCTTTACATATCTGAGCTTCGCAGAAGAAAAAAACCTCAGTCATGAATACAGAAATGCTGTAAGGACTGTTTGGAGTCAACCCACCCAGAACCAATGCCCTTCCCAAGAGACATGCATGCCTCACCTGTTGGATAATACATGAGGGTGTTTCGAGCCGTGTACTGCCAGGTATCCAGCCCAGCTTTCACATTTTCCAGAGCCTGCTGCTCTGCTGAAGGAAGGGCCAAGTTTTCACTTTGTCGCTGAAAGAGCAATGGAAAAAAAATTTTAAAAGGTAAAAAATTCAGGTCTGAAACAGCCTCCTGCCATCTTTTATTCAGGCAGACACAATTTGGGGAGGTCAGTCACAAGCTCTGCACATCTGGCATCAGGCAAAGCACAAGCAATTAGTCCTTGGCATTTGAGAAACTGTCCTGTTCCCAGGTGAGCTTCCAAACAACCACTCCCTGTGAAGCACACTATGCAAGGAAATGCAAGGTCTGACCAGAGTGCTGGCTGATAGGAAGGCACAACTTCAGCACAAGACCAGCTCCAGCAGCTTCCTCCTGACCTGAAACAACCCCTGTGCTTTGCACAAGCTCTTCTGCTGCCTGCCTTTTAATTCTGCATGAAAGCATTCAAGCTAAGATGCATAATGAGCCACAGAGGGCATTTTTATTGTAACAGACTCTGAGGCTTTACATTAGCTGGGATAAAAAGTAACACTCACTCACAACAACAGCAGCAAACACTCATGTGTCAGTGCCAAACGGCATTAAAGGCACTGCAGCCCACATCCATCACTGACACATCTGGCAGCAGTGCCAGCTGCTCCCTGCTGATGGTTAAGGAGTGACAAGGCAGCCCCAGAACAGCTCCTGGACTTCCCCCAGAAGTGGCTGAGAAGACAGCACGGCCAGCCAGGCTCATACAGCACTGTGCCTGGGCAGCTGAACAGCCTATTACTGGTAACAGAAACAGAGCAATGAAATGAGACACACTAACTGTAAATAATAAAGGGCTGATGGGCAGACAACAGGAACTGTTCTCAGCTGCTCTCCAGGGTGTTGCTGCCTATCAAAGAGACTGCCAAGGACAGCAATCCCTGCACTCAGTGCAGTGCTCTGCAGCCTCAAAGCTTTAAGATACTAAGTTAACACTGTTCTTACAGATGGGGAAAAAGCAGGACTGCACAAAGAAGCAAAGAGCAGTCACAGGACACAGGAGACTGAGGCTTAGTCATGATCAGCTTCCACACCCACCATTCAAAATCAAGACCTTTCTACTCTTATTCAATAATATGAGTAATTTAACAATGCAATGCAACAGCTCCATGCTCAGAGCCAATAATTCTCATCAGTATTTATAGTAAGCTTTGAAAACAGAAGGCAAGCTAATACTTTGCTTATCAAGCAAGAAAGAAATGGAGTGCAGTGGGCTTTCCCTGTGGGTGGGCAGAGGCGCAGTGAGGCAGGTCCCTACCCGTGTGTACTCCTCCTCTGCACTGTACAGCCACGCGTGCTTGACCTTCTCCTTCTCCTTGGCCACCTCCATGATCTGCTCAAACGAAGCATTGTCTTCACTCGTGTGCTTTGCCAAGAAGCTGTCCAGGCTGGGAAGTGCATCTTTATCATCTTTTTCTCCTTCTCCTAACAAGAGGAGGGAAGAAGCCTGAGAGAGGTTAATGCCTTCCTTTCTGTGAGAGCCCTACATGTAACTCCTGATCCTCCTGGCAGTGAGGCTTCCATGGAGACACTGGCAACTAACATGAAACTTAGAAATATATTCACACAGAGTGGGTACAGTAATAAATCTTATTTGGAACACATACAAACAACACATAAAACCTTTTATGGCACTTACAGCTATTTGCTTTAAAGGTAAAACACATAAGTGGCCAGCTGCTAGCAGACACCTGTAACGTGTTCTATGGACAGCTCTGCCCCTGCAGTTTTTGCTCACTCACAGAATTTATTTCAGGTGACACAGGAAAAAATTTACTGCCTTTGAACAACTGAGTTAAGAACTTACACAGCCATAAAGAGAACTCACACACATGATGTAAAACATTACATCAGCTTCAGAGGGATCGTTTCCATCTACCAGAAGGTTAAAGGAAAACTGCTGAAACATCTGCCAAGTACCCAAAACCCTTACAGGAGACAGGGCTCACAGAAATATTCTCCTGCTGCTGAAAAATTCAGCTAGAGAAACAACATTCTCCTACCTTCCTCTGCAGATTTGGTGCCACCTTTGGATTTATTTCCCAGTGGAAGGCCACCTGGATGCACTTCTGGGGTTTCAAACGTGGCTGGGGTAACGTCTGTCACAGAAAACAAAAGGTTCACTTGGTTACCAGAGCACAGAACAGGACACTGGCTGTGAGGCTCATGTGCCAAACAAGTCACAGAAGGCACATCACAACAACAATTCAATTAAGAAGCGGTGGAAAGAGTTCAAAATATTCTATTCTGCCTAGATTTTGGTCTTATCTAAGACATTATTTTTCTCCTGCTGGAAGAAATTCCCAGGAGAGCCACAGCCCAGTGTATGTGCCACCCTACTCCCTGCCAGCAGCAGAGCAATCCCAACCCAGGCCAGGGCCAGCACTGGGGAGGAAGGGAAACCACCTGGTGACATTTGTCACAGGAAAGCCACTTATCCCAACCCCACTGAGAGAGCTCAGCCAGGGGCTGGGCTATAAAAACCTCAAAGTGTAACACAGAAAGCATAAAAATACACTTCGTTTTTATACTTTTATTTTACAAACTAGTAGTATAAAAATATAACAACCTGAAAAAGAAAGGAGGCACACACCAGGGCACTGGATGTCTGCTGTGGAAACTTCTGATGATCACCAAGTTCCAACACCTTCTGTCCCTAATACAATCTTACACATCTGTAGGTGCAACAAGAACCCCTAAAGCTACAATAAGGATTCAAAACACAGCCTGGAATTTCTGACAGCACTAATACCGAGCAGGCAACATTCCCCAGGGAGCAGGAACGTGGCAAAAGATGCCCAGGGGGAACGGTTATTCAAAAGCTGCTTTTTCCAAAACCCTTCCCTCAATAAGGAGTTCTTACACACCATCGAACAGAGATTCAGCACCAGCCACCAGTCAGCGGCTGCTGCCCAGGCTGGCACAGTAACTCTCGTGCAATGCCAGCCTTGCACCTCTGAGATAAGCAGTACCAGACACAAACCCCTGATGCCCCAGAGAGCCAGTCCTTACAGGGTGCAGGCGTGTCCCTCGACGATTTGTTCAAGGAGGAGCCAAACTTGATGGCAATTTGCCTCATTTTCTCCAAGTCGCCGTTTTCTTCAGCCTCCAGGTACTCTTTCTGCGCTCGCAACTTCTCCACGTCGGGGAAGAAGTCCCGCTGAATGATCTTCTCCAAGCTCTGCAAACAGAGACAGCCGCTGAGCCCAGCCCGGGAGCGCTCGGCCCGGCCAGCGGCGGAGCGGGGCCTGCCGGGCCCGCCGCCTCACCTCGATGTACGCCTCCTCATCCAGGATCTTCTTCGCCTGCTTCGGCGGCGTCGCCTCCTTGCCCAGCACGGCGGCGGGCAGCAGGGCGGCGGGGGAGGCCGCGGGCACCGACACCGGCACGGGCACCGGCACCGCCTCCATGGCGTCAGGCCCGGCGGCCGCCATAGCGCCTTCCTCCTCCCACAGCGCGGCGCGCACTGACGTCACTGCTGCGCGCCGCGGGGAGCGGGAACGGCCCCGCCCGGGAGAGGCGCGCCCCCTGCTGGGCGGGAGGAGGCGCTGCAGCGGCCTCGGGAGGGAGGGGATGGAGGGGGGTGGGAGAGGGATGGGAGATGGGGTGGGAGATGGGATGGAGAGGGATGGGAACCAGGATGGGAACCGGGATGAAAGCTGGGATGGGAGTGGGGATGTGGCCTCCTCAGAAACACCCCGGGCTCCCCGGCTCGGGCTGTGGGAGGTATCCCTGGGGAGCGGGACCCTCCTGGCTGCCCGGGCAGCGGTGACGGGGCAGTTTTATTGTTCTTGGTGCTTCACAGGACCTGTTTTTGCCCCTGCCAGGAACACGGCCATGCTGGCTCTGGCAGGACCGGGTGGGCAGCAGCGTGAGCTGAACGCCCTTCCATCCCCGCCGACAGACCATCCCACCCCTCCCTGGGGAGGAACCCGCGCTCCTTTATCACAGAACGAATGTTTCTTTATTATTATCGCCCTTTCAGCAAGTGCCACCCCAAAAGCAACTCCAGATGCCACTGAGGTGCTGCAAATAGGAAGCATTCATTTGCAGGGCATTTTGCAAGTTACCGCAGTAAAACGAGCACAGATACTTTGTGTACAGAGACAGGAAGTGCAGTCTCCCCTTCTCTGGAAGCACACACATTTAACACCGGTGCAGCCCTGTCTCCTGCACATCACGCCTGCCGAGTTATTTTCCACTTGAACGAGGTTTGAAAGAGGGATGTGAAAAGTGCCGTGCCTGCTTTGAGCTGTGCTGCGCCTCTGTGAATCACGGGGATTCCCTTCAGCTCCATCAGTCCCCCTGGGGTTATCCCCCTGCAGAGCCCATCGGGATGCTCTTGCTGCAGTGTCAGCACTAGGGGCTCTCCTCGGGGGGCTGCTTGGTGCCCTGGAGCAGCAGTGCCGAGGCGCTCGCCCTCTTCTGGTGCCGCCACTTCGCCCGGCGATTTTTAAACCAGACCTGGAAAGTGCAAAACGAGAGAAGGGCTTTTGCATTTCATGAGTTGCTGGGAGTGGGGTGAGGCAGTTATGCTGCTGGACTGTGCCGTGTGAGCTGCAGGATACTGTAATACCTTTCCTGATACAAAAGTTTGGTACGAAATTTAATCAGTCCTGCTCAGATATGTGTAAGGGGCACAAGGGAGTTGGGACCCCATGTGGCAAATTCAGAAATCATGCAGATCATATAAGGAATAGATATTGGATGCAGGGGATGGGCAGAGCTGGGCATGTCTGTGTGTTTATACAGGTGGTTCTGGGAGAGAGGGATCGTGTGAGGCCGTGGGACTGGATACCAGAACAAATCAGCCCAGCAGAGCTGGTTTATATTCTACCACTGCTTGCCATCCCTAAGCTCTGTTTTGTCAAGTGCACAAGGATGGACTTAAAGTGAGTTAAAATGAGGCTCTGAGTCGGCAGCTCCTGAAAGAGGACCGTGGGAAGCAGGACCTCACCTCCACCCTCTCCTCCTTCAGATGAATCCGGTTTGCCAGGTGCTCCCGGGTGACGACGTCCGGGTACTGGTTCTGGTGGAAAAGCGTCTCCAGGGCCTGCAGCTGGTCCTCGGTGAAGATGGTGCGGTGCCGGCGCGTCCGGCGCTGGAGCTGGTGGAAGGGCTGCAGCTCGCTCGGGTTCTCCTGGGGGCTCTTACAGACCCTGACGGCCGAGTGGAAGAGCCGCATGGGCCAGGGGAACCGGGTGTCTGTGAGGGGAGAGGGACAGCGGCGGTGCTGGGGGGGTGGCTGGAACATCCATCTTACTCCAGGCAGCTCGGGCATGAGTCTGTCACCTGCAGTGGCTGACAGGCTGAGTGATCCCCACACAGGTGAGAGGAGAGCTCAGGGCATCGCTCTGGGAGGAGGGTGCAGATGGGGAGCATGGCTTGGGTTTTCCTTGTTCACTTACCAATTGCACTATGGAAAGTCCCAGAAAATAGCTGGAAACTCACAGCCTGGCAAGGAGCTGTTTCTGTCCTGACAAGGGGGATTTCTGAACTTTCAGGATGCTCTTGAACTGCATTTTTTGAGGGTTTGCTACTTTGGTCCCTTCTCTTTTTCAGTAATTTTGTTGGATGTAGCCAAATCTCTTTTCCTCGAGGGACAGGTGAGGTTGCCCAGGTCTGGTGTTGTCAGGAAGCACAGGCACAGCTCTGCACCATGGGGCCCCATGCTCCACAGAGAGCTTGCACCCCTAAAACATCATCCTCTCAAGAGTTTCACACTAAACCAGTAATATCCAGGAATAAACAGCACCTATTGCTTTTCAAACGCTGATAGCATTGCAGGTGAAAGTGCCCACTCCTGGGAGCAATGCTGAGAACAGAGCTCAGCTTGCTGGAGCTGGGCCTGCGACCATTGTGGGCAGTGCCACTCAACACCCAGGTTTTCCCCCACCCCCAGCACTGACACCAGCCCCACTGCAAGCCCCACACCGTGAATCAAACCCAAACACTCACCCAGCCAACTTGGTGAGTGCTGCAGGGGCCGGGCGCTCGTGTGAGAACAGCAGCAGCAGCTGCAGCCTGCCCCTTCCAGCTCTTCCTCTTCCTCCTCCTCCTCCTCCTCCTCCTGCAGGGACCTGGCCGGGATGGTCTCCAGCTCACACACCCCCTTGGGTGCGCAGTCCAAGACGCTCCGTAGGCACAGCGGGACCAAGACCGGGGGGCTCTTCTCCACAGGGCTGGAGAGGATGTCCTCGATGCTGAACGGACACGGCTTCTTCAGGCCCGTCCTGTCGGCATCCGACGCTGGCTCCGAACTCATCCTGTGCCAGCGACCGTGGCTGGGAAAGGGCAGCCCGAACTCAGGGGGTTTGCTCTCCCTGCACTAGCTCCGTAGCGGGGTCTTGCAAGGAAAAGGACAGCTTTACGTGGCTTTTAAAATGGACTGGCAAAACCATCCAGAACTGCTGCTTTGTCTCAGCATTTCAAGTGACTGACATTCTCGCAGCTGAGTTTTTATTTCATACACACCCGCACTTTTCCTCCTTCTGACCCAGCTGCTTTATGACTGAAGCCACCCTAAATATATATATGTAGAGAGATATAATCCCTTTGGAAAGAAAAACGTAAACCCCCCTGTGGATAAAATAAATTCTAACTAATCTTGGCAGCTTTGTGAAGGGTTAGTGTGGATCTAAGATTTAGCTAATCCCACAAAAATGACTGGAGAAGGAAATCTGATTTCTCCATCTCGGGTGTAGATTTGAGGTGGTTATGATCTCCATTGTGCTGCAGCCTCCGATCCAAGGAAGGGGGAGGATAGCTGTTCGCAGCCCGGAAATGGACCAGAGGATTAACTCCTTAAAAGAAGCAAATTATCCCTTTCTCTGGCCAAATGAAAGCTTTCCCATCAAAAGAGAGCTGTCATATCATACAATATGAGAGAGGAAAGAGTTCAGCTTAATAAAAAATCATTTTTAATGACAGCACAGCCTTTGGCTGTGCCAGAACTCTCTGTGAAAGTTGATTTATTTTCTGCTGAAAGGAGAGAAATTGTATTTTCCCTCCTTCCCTTTTCCCCCACCCGTGCTGCCCTAATCACTGTGATAATGCGGATGCTTTGCATGTATCCAACATACTCTTTGTAAGCATTCAAAGCCCTTAATAAATTAGATTACTGGCAGCTTGCAGCAGCTCTGCACCATAGCTTGGTGGCATGTAACCACCTCCTGTACATGTGAGCCATGGGGAAGGGAAGGGGAGGGGAGGAGTGGTGCTGCTGCCTCCATGTGCTCTCAGGCAGGCAGTGAGGTGCCGTGGTTCAGTGAGCCCAGAGCAGCCAGGACAGCTCTCTGGACCAGCCAGGCTTCCCCAAAGCCAGTTCAACTCCCAGCTCCTGTCCAGCCAGAGAAACTGGGCTGAGGCTACAGCCAGGAGCAGTGACTCAGAATGGGAGGGGATGCCTGACTCCAACCCTCCCAAGGACAAACAGCAAGGCCTGGCAGATACAATCCACAGAAGGAGAGGGAACACCTTTTATCTTGGGTTTCTAACTGAAATGAGTATCTAGGAATAAAATAAAGAATGTATGGTTGAGCTCAGGTTGCTGAGGAAAGTTTAAACCCAAGTTCTCTTGCCCTCAGTGTGGTTTAAGCCAAGGTGAGGTTTAAGCCTCAGGAGCTCACATGGGGAATGCTCTCCCACTCAGTGTTTCTTTGTAAGGGAGAGAAGTTACCAGTCCCACTTATGGCACAGACAAACAGGTGGGTGCTGTGAAACCCCTGCACATCAAAGGTCCTCACTCTGAACAGCCAGTCCCCAGGACAGCCCCCTCTCAGTCTCCCTTTTCTCCTCATCCCTGCTTGCTGCCAGCCCTTCCTCACCTCGGAGATATCCCAGTACTAGGAAGAGATGCCCTGTAGCACATACCCAAACACTGGCAGAGAAGGTGGATGTGGGGCCAGGTTCTGCTCCCCACACCATGCTGGTCCAGAGAGAGCTGGGACGTGCCATGGGCAGGATCTGACCATTTCTGCCCTTGGCTGTTAATAATCATATGCCTGAAGCGGATTAATTCTCCTTCCCCATCCTTAACAAAGGATGCCTTTCCCTGGGCTCCCTGGCCCAGCCCTGCCTTCCCACAGCACATGCCCTTAGCCTATTAGGATCTCTGCTGATTGCTTTCTTTCATTCCCCTCGTACCTTTCACTTCAGAAAATGGACTGGTAATACTTCTTTTATCAAAGAATTATGGGATTTAGGATCCAGATCTTACAAAGAGACTTTTGATAGCTGCTGGTAATCAAATCCCAATCGGCAGACACTTCTCTGCATCCTGTTACTGGAGAGGAATAAAGGAAAGGGATTTTTGATGTTCTGTTTACTGAGCCTCTGGGAGATAGGATCGCTGGGCTATTTCATATTAGAAAAGGAAAGGAAAATAAAACAAGAAGAAAAAAAATGCAGACAAGAGAGAACAATATAGATATAGATAAAAAGAAAAGAAACAGGCTCTTATCATTTTCTTATTGGTTAAGGAGATTCCAAAGCCATTATAGAGGATTAGCAAAAAGGTTAATCTGCTTTAGCCGTTCACTTGTCAAAAGTGAATTTATAGGGTTTGAAAATCCTTCACATGGTGAAACAAGAAAAAAAATCCCCCTTTCCCTCCCATGCCCCTCCTTTCTTCAGGCAGCACAAGGGGATGGAAACAGGAGCACTGCAAACCCTACAACATGGGAGCACCCACCTTTGCCTTGCTCCTGCCTGGGTGCTGGCACCTGTGGGATCTCTGGTTTGGCAGCACTTCTCCCCATTCCCTCGTCACCTCTGTGGGGTGGCCATGGTGCTCAGGGAAGAGAGAATCAGGACTGGTTCATCCCGTGGCATCAGCAGCCCATGTCCACCACTCATCCCAGTGCCACTGTCAGAAACAACCCAGGGTAAAAACAATCCTTCGAGGTCCAGACCAAGAAGCACTTTCTGGATAGCTGAAATTCAGTAGGATGTGTTAGTCAGGTGTTAAAACTACGTTTTATTAAAAAAACTCAGAAATTATGGAGTCATGGAATGGCTTGGTTTGGAAAGTACCTTTAAAGGTCATCTTAAAATCATGCCTATTAAAGTAGTTCAACCCCACGCCGACTGACAAAGAGAACCCAAATAAAATCATTTGGGTTTGATAATCAACATCCAACGTTGTAATAAATCGATTTCTCTCCAAAGACCATTTCATCCCACAGGAAGAAGCGAAGTCTCTCCACTGGCTATGTGTTATTAGTGATGCTACCAGGGATGCTGGCTAGTAGGGATGTTGGCTCTTAGGGAGGCTACTAACAGTGCTGCTGGCTACCAAGGATGTACCCACGGTGTAGCAGCAGGACTGTGGGGTGCCAAACCTCTTCTGCAACGAACCACGGTGGAACCAGACAATTATTTCACCCTGAAGCATCCCAGTAGGCATTTCAGAGGTCTCCACGCCACCTCACACCGACCAAACCCCTCTGCGCTCGGCAGCCACTCTGCAGTCTCTCTCTTTTAACTGGCTGCGGAAACAGTCCGGGATAGCGGTGCCGCTCAATCCCCAGCGGCGGGAGGAAGCGCTCGGCTCCGGCCGCATCCGCGGTGCGGGGCAGCGCTCCCGGGATGCCGGCAGCGCTAGGGGGGGCCGCTGAGCCCGGCCCAGCCAGGCCCAGCCCGGCCCAGCTCTATGGTCTGCGGTGCGGGCGCTGCCGGCCATGGGCGCGGAGCGGGAGGCGCGGGCCTGCGCCGCCTTCTACGGGGCGCTGCGCATCGCCCCGACGGTGCTGTCCTGCCTGCGCTGCCTGCGCCAGTTCGCGGGGTAAGACCACGGGCCCCGGGCAAGGAGCGCCGGGTATCCCCCCCGGCTGCGGGGCCGTGGGAGCCCCCGGTGTGGAGCCCCCGGGCATCCCCCGGCGCGGATCTCCGCATCCCCCCCGGCGCGGGTCTCGGCATCCCCCGGGCATCCCCCCGGCGCGGGTCGGGAGGGAGGGAATGTGAGAGTGTCGGTTCCCTTCCAGCCTGCTCTGCAGCAGCAGGGCAGCAGTCTTTAGGATTTTTCGTGTCCTCTGCACCACCCCACCAATCCTTGCCCCACCAAGGGCTTGCAGGCTCTGACCTTTGAGAAGTTTCGCCCACACCTTTCCCCTCAGTGCAGTGGTGAGTGCGGTTGGAAGAGAGGAGCCTCACCAGCTGGGGCCCCCCAACCCTCACACCTACCACGGTGGGGCACCCCCACTCCAATCCACACTGAGCTGGGTCACCCCCATCCCAGACCAACCGAGTCAGGATGTGCCCCCATCTCCATGCCAAACCATACCAGGGCCAGGGCACCCCCACCCCAGACTACATCAAACCAGGGTATCGCCTGCACTACAACTTCCACTGAGCCAGGGTATCCTCACCCCCATCCCTGTCCTATTGCAGGAGCACTGCCAAGAGATGCAAAGAGAAGCACCTGGAGGAGGCTCTCCTGCTGACACGAGTGCTGAGTGAGAGTCTGCAGGCGCTGAGTGAGGCAGAGGCACGACCCCTGCTCCGCTGTGTCCTGGCTTTCCAGATGGAGGCAACTGGCAGCTCCAGCTCCTTCCAGAAACTGGAACAGGTCTGTAATGCAGTCGCTGGCCTGCAACTTCAGAGCAGCTGTTGGCCATAAGTGCAAGTGGTGGTCTCTCTGGGCTCTGCCCACCACTGGCACAGCTCTGGAGCAGAGTATCCTTACTGGAGATGCTGCAGGCTCTCCTAGGAGCACTCTGGAAGCAGTATCTCTTAGGGGTCCAGGCAGAGTGGCTGACTCGGGGTGTCTCTTGGCAGATGGTGACCCAGCTGGCAGTGGGAAAGGAAGACCTGCTGGCCCAGGAGGTGGACACGCTGCTGGCTGGCCTGGCACTGCAGGGAGAGGTGAGGGAACCCTAGCCTGTGGTGGCACTGGCTTTCACAGGGGCTTTGCTGGAGACCGTGTGTGACAGGGACCTAGTTGTGGCTGCTCGGGGTCCTTTACTTCCCACCATTCTGGGGATTTGCCCTTGGTTGCAGCTGGCAACATGTGCCTGTCCATCACACCTTCCATTTGCTCATCCCTGGGGCAGCTTCTGGCACAGGCAGGACCCTCCTGTCCAAGACACTGAGCCCCAGCATGTCATCAGGTGGGACAAACTGTCCTTCTGCCCCCACAGGTGCTGTCTCCTGGGGACCTTCAGTCAGGTCAGTCTCTGTTCCTTGCTCTCTGGGAGCTCCTCCAGCCCACACAACCAATGCACAGGACATTCCCTGCCCACCCAGCCTGAGTCCTCTGCACTCATGGGAGGGGAAGTGGGGATCAGCCATCAGCCACCTCTGCAGAGGTCTCAGCAGCACCAAATTCTCTGCCTACCCACCTGGGACAGCTGGAAACCAGACAAGCCAAAGCACCCCGTATATCCCAGCGCTGTTCTCACCTCACTCACCAGCACTGTAGCCCTTGGCTAAACCAGGGGAGCAGGGCTGGCTGTGAGCACAGTGCTGGGGGGGCTGGGGGCTGATGCTGTCCCCTTGCCCACAGTGTGCATGTTCCTGGAGGAAAGCAGCCTGGGCCGGCAGCACTGGCGGGACAACCTGGCCCCGCTGCTGCAATGCCTGGCCAGCACCCTGCGCTGGGTGCTGCAGAGCCAGCCCGCACCCAGCACCACATGGGGCTACCTGGGCATCAAGGTAAGAGCCAGATTTCAGAGCTGGGGAGTAGTACCTGCACAGGCTGGGCACTGGTAGCACTATCCAGGAGGGATGTAATGCACTGAGCCACTTTGGCCTTTCCTGGTGCATCTCTGCATTTTTAGAGGTGAGGGGTACTGATAGCCATCCCTGTGGCACCCATCCCTCCTGCTCCCTCAGGCCTGCCTCCAGCTCTTCCAGGCACTGCCAAAGGATGTGGCCCCACTGGTGTGGAGTGCAGCGGGGAAGAGTGAGACCCTGCAGAGCCTCTTGGGACTGCTGCTGGAGGCAGCATGGGGGAAGGTGCGTAAGGCCCTGGGAGGGATGGAGCGGCCTGTCCCAAGGAGCAGAGCAGTGCCATCCTTCCCAGGTGCTTTCCCCATTCCCCTACCCAGGGGAAGCCTGCCGAGACAGCCCAGTGTCTGGCGTGTCTGAAGGATCCTGTGTAGCTGCCTGCATGGCCACAGAGGAGGCAGTTAAACAGGGTTTGGTCTTAAATGGTGTTTCAAGTTGTGCCTTTGCCTCTCCTGCAAGTCCAGGCCCCGAACAAGGACACGAGGCTGCTGGCAGGCACAGCCCTGAGCATGCTGGTGAACACGGCCCCACAGCCCCAGTGTGGGGCCAGCGCTGTGCTGACCCTGTTCCAGCTCCCCAGCCGAGGTGTGTGCTCCATGTGGCACTGGGAATGGCCTCTGGCAAAGGGTGACAGGAGTGTTTGGGTGTGAGGGGACAGAGGCTCGTGCTAGGCTGGACTCTGCTGCTGTGCCTGCCTCTCAGGGTCTGGAGCCCCAGCTGCCTCCAGCCACTTTCCCATGGGATGATCCCACTCTGGGATGAGCCAGGGTAGTTGCTCTCAGAGCAGCATTTGGCTTTGCCACCTTCCTGCCATCCAATGAAGCCTTTTCCCACCAGGCACTGGGGAGCTGAAATTTGGGGAGTTGGTGGTGGAAATCCCCCATGTCCTGGAACCAGATGGGCTGGAGAAGCTGGTACTCACCAGAGGTTTGCTGACATGCTGCAAGACAGACATCCTCAGCTGCCAGCTGGAGGGCTTCCCTCACAAGGTAGGAGAGCTCAAATTCAGCAGCCAGGGCTTGAGAGAGAGGCCTTGGATAGAGCTGACAGCCACTGACAGGGGCTGTGGATCCCTGTGGGACATAGCCAGGCTGCACCACTCCACACCAGCAGCTCCACCCATCCCACTGAGCATGGCAAGTTAGCCAGGAACCTGCTTTCTCCAAAGACATCCAAGCAGGGATTTCCCTCTCCTGAGGGACTGAGAAGCCAAGCAGTGTCAGAAGTAGCCCCCATAGAAGCAAAACAATGTTCACTCTGTGGTCCCACAGGATAAACCCAGGGCTGCCCCTGCGGAGCACAGCCTCCAGCTCTGCCCGTCTCCAGCCTCTCCCAAGTCCACAAGAGCTGAGGACTTTCAGACAGGGAGTGAAAGTGAGCAATAAGCTGCTGTAAGAGCAGGAGAACCAGGCAGTGCTCTCCTCGTCTGTCTCATGGCAGGGTTTTCTCACCCTGGAAAGCCCACGCCTGCAACTGCCCGCTCCTTGAGCCGCTGTGCTCCCACAGGCCTGTCTGCTGCTGGATGTGGTCTTTCCTGCTGTGTGTGCCTTGACCAAGGAGCAGAAGGACTGCCACTACTATTGTTTCCAAGGTAGGAGATGAACCTCCCTGCCCTAGTGGGGAGGTTGGAAAGGTTTGCTGTGCTTGTGATGCACAGGGTTTCCATGTGCTTCATCTTCTCCAGGGAAGATGCTTTTCTGGATCTTGGTAGCTGGTTTGGAAACTGCTATTAATTTCTGCTCCAGCCCCATGGACACTAACCCTCTCAGGCTCTCATGTAGCTAATGGGGTCCTTAAGCCCCCAGCCCATTGCTGGCTCTGCCACAGGCGAGTGTGGGGCAAGGGCTGCAGCAGAGCTCTCTGCTTTGGCAGCCTGTGCCCTGTGGCTGCAGCGCCTGCGGGAGAGCCTTCCTGCCATCTGGCACCTGACGGGGACCCGCATCCTGGCCCAGGACACCGAGCTGCTCCAGCAGGCCACCCAGCTGCTGTGGGACAATGCTGAGACCCCGGTAAGGCCATAGTGCCACAGGGCCATGCCATGACAGCCAGGAACAGCCTTTCCTTCACCCAGTGCAGCTGCTGTCCCCAACCCCTTGCTGTGGCTGCCAGGGCAGGGGCACCCACTCTGCTGAGAGAGTGGCACTTGTCACACAGGGGCTATGCAGGGCCATGTCCTGGTGCTTCACCTGCCCTAGGGTAGCACCCACCAGCACAGTCCCAGCCTGTCCACACTGCTGGGTCACTGCCTGCCATCCCTGTGTCCCCAGCTCCTAACGCTGGGGTTATCAGCCAGTATTGAAAGTCCACAGCCATGGAAAAGCAAGACAGGAGAGGGAGATCACCCCTTAACACCCCCCCCTCCTCATTGCTGTCCTTCTCCCGCAGGTGGAAGGGGTGTCTGAGTTCATCCACCGCTCCTTCCAATCGCTCCTGGAGATCTACCACCTTGAGTGCCAGCACTTCCAGGATGAGGAGAAATCTCTCTACCAGCAGATGCTGCAGAGGGTGGTTTCAATGCCATGGCAGATTAAAGCAAGATACGTGCCTCTGTGTGCCATCGTCCCCTACATTGGCAGCCAGCAGGTAGGGAAGGCAGGGGGACAGGGATGCTTGGTCCCAGCTGGCACCACTGGCAGGGTGGCACAACCTCTGTCCACTGCCTGCCACCTTCTACCCAGCTCAGCCGTGCAGGCAGGCAGCCTTTCCACCCAGGGAGGCTGTTTTGGAATCACCCAAGGGACAGTATCCCTCAGGTACTGAGCTAGAGCAGTGCATCCCTGGAGATGGCTAGTGGGATGAGAAGCTTTGCCTGTTGGTGCCCACCAAAAGCTGGCCAAAAGCAGCTTGGGGTATCAGAGGTGCTCAGTGCCAGGTGTGACTGCAGTGTGGTCTGTACCCCGATCTGTCCCCACTATATGCAGCTTTCAGCCTGACAGGGAGATGAGGGTCACCTGCTTTTCTCCCAGGTGCTGGATGCCTACCCGGACCTCCCACGGCACCTCCTGAGCTGCCTCTCCACCAACCACCTGTGTCCTGCAGCTGCCGAGGTCTACAAGGTCCTGGTGAGGCAGCAGTGCAGCGAGTGGCAGGATGGGCAGCGGGGCACAGAGGTGGCTCTAGCGGAGCGCTGGGCGCTGTGCTGGCTGCCCCTGCTCTCCCAGGCCCTCCGTTCCCCCCTGCCCATCCTGCACAGCAATGCTGCCAACCACCTCCTCACCTGGACCCTTCGGCAGCTCCCGGCCACCCAGGCACCGCTGGCTGACCAGTTTGGTGGCCAGGACACAGCGTCGCTCCAGGCTTGGGTCTCACTTCTGAAGGCACAGAAGAGCGTGGCAGGGGCCCTGCCGCTGCAGGACGAGGCGCTGGAGCGGCTCTCCTGCTGCCTGGGCGCCCGCGAGGAGGGCATTCGGCTGGCAGCCCTGGGCCTCCTCTGCTGCAGCGCCAGCACCAACCAGCCCCTCTCGACCACCGAGGTGCGGCTGCTGCGGGAGTTTCTGCCCCTCAACCTCAACTGCGACTCCTCCTCGTTCCGGCAGCTGCTGCAGGCAGCGGTGCGGAAGGCGCTGGTGCGGCTGCGGGACAGCTCGCTGGCCCGGCTGCGGGGGAAGGCACCGCGAGGCACCGAGCGCGGCGAGGGAGCCGGGCAGCTCGCCCAGGCAGTAGGTGAGGCAGCCACCCAGCACCTCCACCACAGCCCCAGGGGATTCACACGTGAGTGCCCTCGACGCAATGCTCTCTGCCTGCAGGCTTTGTGGAATGGCTGCTGCAGCTCAGCATCACCTCACTCAGCCCCAGCTCCAACTACCAGAGGAAGAAGACAGCTCTGCTCCTTCTGGCTGCTGTTTTGGAGACCTGCACAGACACCTGGAGCCCCGACAGGAAGAAAGGCCAGCCCCCACGTGAGTATGGGAAACCTGCCTGGAATATCACCCCTTGGCTGTGGGGATGATCCCAGATGATCCCATCCCACTGCCCCATGTCCTCACCACAGGGACCATGGCCATGCTGCTGAGCTACACCAGGCAGAATGGCTACTGGGACTTTTTCTCCCAGCCCAACTTGTTGGCACTGCTGAGTTGCTTGCAGGACAGCACTAACGAGGTAAGCCTCATAAAGACAAGGGGAGGTCATAAAGATGCCTGACTTGGCTTTGAGGGGAAGCCCACAATGCTTACCCTCCTCCCATGTCCCACTTTCCTCCACCTCTTTTCTGTCCTGGCAGATCAGAGACTTGGCCTCAGAGCTGCTTGTCCGCTACTTCCCTGCTACATTCCCCGAGCCCATCACCCTGGCTCTCTTCCAGCTGGCCCAGAACACCTTGAGCAGCCCCCGAGTGCAGGAGGCTGAAACTGGAGCTGTGCTGATGAAGACTATCCTGCAAAAGTATGAGCTCCTGGCCTCCCCCTCCCTCTCCCTGTGGGTGGCACAGGACCCCCGAGATCGTATTGGCAGCACTGGTGCCTCACCAGTCTGTGTTTATAGATCAGGGCAGCAATGGCTGCTGTTTGCAACAGCCTTGCAGTGGGGAGCTGGGGATGGCTGGGGTACAGGAACCTGCACCAGGGGAGGAAGGAACCTCACAGCACAAAATGAGCAGGAAACAAACTTGTCCTCACTGCAGTGTCTGCCTCTTGCCCCAGGTCAGATAGTGGCACCATGAAGAGCCTGGCCCTGGAGGCTGAAGCAGCCCTAACGCTGCCCAACCGAGGGCTGTGCTTTGCCCAGCACCTTCTGCATGTGCTGCAAGCCCAGTACAGAGTGGCACAACAGGACCTGCTGCGGGCAGCAGCCACGGCACCGATGCACGGTACGGCTCAGCCTGGCAGGGCAGTGAGCAGCGCCTGCAGCAGCTCCCCGGGAATCGGAGCAGGCAGGACTGAGGCCACGTGTGTGGGTGCCACATCCTTGCCTCAGTGTCCCTGTTTTGCCACTCCCCCTGCCCAGCATGCCTCTCACCCATGCCCTCTTTGCTCCCCTGCCCGTGAACCATGTCAGCTGTGGGCTCAGGCAGGAGAGCCAGGGCTGTGCTAGCGCTGTGGTGACCAGAGGTGGGTGTTCTGCAGGAGCCATCGCAGCCCTGCGGAGGTGCCTGCTCCAGGTGCCGGAGGTGGCCGTCTCCATGCAGGCAGCAGAGATGGCACAGAGCTGGCAGGAGCTCCTCACCCAGCTGGTGACCACGGTGAGAGACATCTCCTCTTTCCTTCTGGGTGCTCTGCAGAGCCGGCAAGGCCCTGGTGCCAATGAGCAAGGTGAGCATGTCCCCATGGGGGGAACCGGCCCTGGGAACCACGACACCTCCATCACAGCCATTCCTGACCCAGCAGCCCTCCAGCCTGGGTGAATGCAGTTGCTTTGGGCTCAGTGTCTCCAGCAGGGGACAGTGGTGGGGTCAGGCACAGAAAGTTGGCCAGGCAGTGAAGTCCAAAGCAGGATACCTAGGCAAGGATGCTCCAGGTGTTGGGCAGAGGATCCTGGAAGCTGCAGGAGCAGAGTGACTAGTGCCTGGCTTTGGGTTCCTTTCTTAACTGCATGGGAGACCAGCAGCAGTAGAGGCAAAAGCCTTCCAGAAGCAGCGAGGCACCTTCAATGTGGAAGCAGCTGGGAGAGCAGAGGCAGGTTTAGCCCTCACAGCAATGGCTTAGAAAGAGCCATGGGCAAAGTGCAGCTGCAGTGCTGAACGGGGCACATGACAGGGCAGGAGCCACTGAGGGCCAGACAAGGGTCTGTGGGTCCCCCTGAACCCCAGCAGCATCCCCCTCCTGCTGACTCACACCACCCTGCTCAGATAAGGCTTTCCTTTTTGCAGCTGCTGCCCCATCATTTGCAGAGATGGGGAATGCCATTGGCTCCCTCATCATGCTGGGGAAGGACCGGGGGCAGGAGGAAGAGGAGGGAGACTCAGTCCTCCTGTCAGAGGAGCACAGCCTGATCCTGACATGCTGCTGGGTGTCAGTGAAGGTAGGGATCCCTCCCCATGACATTGGGAGAGGGACAGCCTGTCATGGCACTCACCATCCAGCCCCCCCCGCTGCTGGTTCTTCACCTCCCCTTGAGGCATTCAATCTCGCTGGGGATGAACACGGGGGAATGTGTCCTTACTCAGAGCTCCCACACAAGTCCTCACCCCCTTCCAGGGAAGATGCAACCACCACCAGCCTTCCCGAAAGCACCCTCCTCCCTAAGCACCCTCCTCCCTGCCTGCCCCTATGAAGCCCAGCTAGTTCCCAGACACTGACAGCCCCCAGTTGTGGCAGAGCTGGACTACCCAGCTTACAGCCCTGCAGCTGCCCATCAGAGCTTCTCCTCCTCTCTGCCAGTCTTGCTGACCTTCCTCTTCTTCCCAGGAGATTGGGCTGCTCCTGGGGGGCCTGGCTGAGCTGCTGCTGGCCCCAGCACTGCCTGCCAGTTTGGGCCCCCTGCTGCCACTCCCCACCCTGCAGATGGCCACTGGGGTGTTCCAGGAAATCCTGCTGCGGTGCCGGCACTGGGTAAGAGTGTGTCCCGACCCCTTGCCTACCCTTCCAGCCCTGTCCCTGCCCTGGACTCACCTGGGTGGAGTGAAGGCAAGTGCAGCAGAGCAGGGTCTGCTCCAGGGCAGGATGTGGAGACAGCTGGAAGCCCCTGTCTAGGATCCTGGTGCCAAACCCTATCATATCTCCACACCATCATGTCTTCTTGCTTTCTCCTTCCCCTTTGCAAAGAGGTTTCTGGGGCTGTGGGGGGCTGTGGGGTGTAGCCTTTGGGGTGCAGGGACCTGATGCTGCTCTGCCCCAGGGAGCAGTGGAGGGCTGCAGCATGGGCTTCACCAAGTTCTGCACTGCTCTGCTGAACCACCCGGATGTGGAGCTGCAGGCCATCCCACGGGCCATGCTGGAACAGGTACTGTGTCCCCTGTGTCCCCACCCCCTGGGGCAAACATCCTTCTGGCAGCCAAGATGCTGGTACAGCTGGTGCCCTCACTGCAGGGCAGCTGCAGGCTCCATGCAGAGGGTTTCCAGCCGTATCTCGGTGGGTTTTGTTTCTCTGTCAGGGCTTGGAAGCGCTGGGCGGACCCCGGAGCAGCTCCATCACGCGCCGTGCCGCCGGCTTCCCCATGCTCTTCCTCTGCATTGTCAGCGGGGAGGCCCCGGCGCAGGCACGGCCACTGCTCACCCACTGCATCCAGACACTGCTGGCCTTGGCCACCACGGCACTGCCGCAGCACTGGGACCAGACCCTCGACCTCCCACAGGTGAGCGTGAGGCTCCTGGCAGCTGGAGCTTCTTGGGGATGGGGTGATCTGCACGAGGTCCCCTGAAGGGAGCCACGCTGGGTACCCAGTGTGAGACTGTGCTGGGCATGGAGACCTCAGAGTGAGCAAAAACCCACAGCCCTGGCCGTGCTGCCCAGCCCAGCAGCCTGTGAGCTGGTGGTCCCTTTTCCCACCATCTTCCCTTCACATGGAAGCAAGAACTCACCCTGTACAGTGATGCTGAACCCAGTGCTCTCCCCAGGTGTGTGCCCTCCATGTGCTGCAGACGCTGGTCCGCGGTGCAGGGCTGGGTGGGGCCGTGCTGTGCCACGCCACACCCATGATGGCCCTGGCACTGCAGGGCCTGGGCTCGCCGTGCTGGGCCATGAGGAACGCGGCCATCCAGCTCTTCAGTGAGTATGGACGAACCAGCCTGGCTGGGCTGTAGCACAGAGGGACTGGATGGACCTGACACTGTTCTCTGTCCCTGCAGGTGCCCTCACATCCCGACTGCTGGGGCAGCCGCGGAGCCACGGGGAGGGCTGCCCATCAGAGGGGGTGAGCCTGCACGCCTTCCTGGGGCAGCACCCAAAGCTGGGTGCTGTGCTGCTGGATGAGCTCAGGGCGGCCACAGCACCCATGCCAGGGGGAGCCCGCCTGCATCCCGCACTCCACGCCATCCTCACCCTCCTGGCCCAGCTGCATCCTGGCACTGATGGCCCCAGCAGGTACGGGGGCAGTTGGGATGCTCTGCCTCAGACAAGGGCTCCCGCCGTGGGAGGGAGTGCTGTGGTGCTGAGGCTGGCCCGGGCTCTCTGGGTTTTGCTCTTGACTAGAGCATCACCACACGGTGCCTTTTTGCTCCACAGCCCCTCTGCTCCGTTCCTGGAGCCACTGCTGGGGCTGGCAGAGAGCCCCATCTACGCCGTGCGAGAGATGGCTGCCAAGGCACTGGTGCCTGTTGTCCCACCACCCCGGCGCCGTGGGCTCCTCCTGCAGCTCGCCCGGCAGCTCCCTGCGGCACCTGGACAGATCCGCTCACACAACGCAGTCCATGGGCACCTGCTGCAGATGAGGGCACTGCTGGCCTCTGCCACAGGCACTGGAGGGTGAGTGGGGCCAGGCTATCCCGCCACCTGCAGCCCCAGTGGTCATTGCATGCCAAGACACAGCTTTTTGGCCAGAAGGGTGCCCAGCCTGGCGCTGTGCCCCGTGGTAAGGCTGTGTCCCCCTGCAGGCTGTCGGCCGAGGCACTGCACCCCGTGGCTCTGCAGCTGGAGGCGCGGGGCTGGCTGCTCACCCCTGCCCAGCGCTGCCCGCTCGTCCGTGCTGCCTTTCTCCAGGTCCTCACCCTCATTCCCGCATCCTTCAGCCCCAGCTTCACTCAGCACATCTGTGACACCATCAGTGCTGAGCTGGGCAGCCTCCTGCCAGGGGGAGAGCCAGGCTGTGCCGAGCCACAGGTACTGCTGCCTGCTGGGAAACTCATAGCTGTGGCCGCACTGGCAGTGAGCCTGGGCAGGGAGCGGGAACCCCTCGCTCGAGGCTGAGCACTGCTATGGGAATCCTGTTTTTTCTGCAGGTTGGCTTGGCTGTTCTCCACCAAACCATGGCCCACTTCATGTGCAGCGAGGCAGCTCGGCTGGCAGACAACGAGCGGATTGCTGCTGTCTGCTCACTTCTCCGGCAGCCCAATCCTGATGTCCAGCTTGCTGTCCTGAGCTGGGTGGTTGCTGCGGAGGGAGGAACATGCAAGGAGCTGGAGAAGGCTCTCGGGCTGACACTGCTGGTATGACAAGGCTGAGAAGTGACCAAGTAAAGCAGGGCATGCCCTGAGATCCCATCACTGAGAAGCACAGTGCTCCCCAGGCTAAGGGTGGGTGGCTGTGGGGCATTTGCCTTGTTGACACCCCACACTGGTGGCACCACTAACCATGTACCTTCTTTCCTGTTGTTAACCAGGAGATCTTGGGGTCGGTGCTGCGAGAGAGAAGGGACAAAGAGTTCCTGAGATTGTACCTTGAGGCTTTGCTGCATCTTTACAGAGATCCCTCATCGTGGTCTCAAGAAGCTTCCCATAAGCTCCAGGGCTCCTGGGCAGCATGCCTGGAGATGCTGCTGCACATGGTGGAGGCTGAGTGTCCTGGCCCTGACCTCCTCTTCCAGGCACTGTGTGCTGCCAGCCTGCTGCTTGCCCACTGGTAGGTCCCTGCTGCTGCTGGGGAGCTGCCTGACTCATCCAGCACATTCTTCCTCAGTCCTTGCTGGAAACAGAGCCATGCCTTCTCTCCTATAAATCACAGCTTCGTGCCTGGGATCTGTGATCTCGGCGCAGCTGGTGGTCTTCGGTCCCAGGGATGGAGCAGGAAGGTGTGCCTGAATTCCCTCTGCTTCCCTGGCTTCTGGCAGGTTCCAGGATGAGGATGGCCTGCCGGTGGAGCGCTGGTGCGCGGCACTAGAGGAGTGCAGCCGCTCTGCTTCGTCCGAGGTGCTGCGGCTGGCAGCTGCCTGCTCCCTGCGGACAGCTGGGGCCGCTGTGGTGCGGCGATCCCTGCGTGCTGCCCGGCCCTCTCTGCTCTCCGTGGCTCTGCGGTAGGTCCCTGAGCCGTCCCCAGGTCACTGAGCCCATCCCCGGGGACAGCTGCCCGTGAGTGCAGCACGTTCCCGGCAGCACCGCTCCCTGCAGCCCCATCCCTAGGGTGCTGTGGGTTAATTGACTCTGCAAAAGGTGTCCCCTGCAAGAAACTCGAGGGCACTATGAAGAAAACCCTGCCATTCAGAAGTCACTGGTACCCTGCTCATTCAGAAAATCAAGTCAAAAATCACTGGCACTCTACTAAAAAATGTGTGGGTGGCATTTTAATAGAAGCAGCCAGGCCCGTATGAGCAGCAGATGACATTGCTGGGTCCCTCAGTCCCTGGTGCAGTCCCTTCTCTCCCAAGCTGCAAGCTCTTGGGTGGTGGCTGTGCTTTTCACAGTCTGGGAGAAAAGTCCCTTAGGGAAGCATTCCTCTGTGAGGTCTCATCCTTCCCTCCCCTCCAGGCAGGCTGGGATGCTTTGGAGCGTGCAGGATTCTTCCCTTCACTTCTCTGCCCTTTCCCCAGGCTCATAAATATGGCCATTCACCTTCTGCAAGATGAGGAGCGGGAGGTCCGGCACAAGGCCTCAGGTTTCGCCAGCCTGCTGCGGCAGAACCCCAGGGAGCCACTCCGAGGTGGCTGCATCTCTGTGCAGGACAATATGGGGCTCCAGAGCCTCCTGCAGCTCCTTCGGGGAGAGTTTGGGGAGCACCCTGAGACCTTCAACTCCCTGCTCCAGCACCTCCCCGTCTTGGACCTCAGGAGCATTGTGGAGGAGCTGGAGGCTAACAAGTGAGCTGCTGTGGGCTGGTGTGAAGGAGTGCAGGGTACCCTGGGGCCATCCCTTGTCTTCACTCATGCCTTGGCTTTCCCCCCAGAGCTGCCAGCCTGTATAAGGAGGACGAACCCAACGTTTTTGCGGAGCCAGCTGTCCTGGCACAGCAGCTGCTCCCCGTGCTGATGCAGCTCCTGGAGAAGGTGCCAGCCTGCAGCCCCCTGCATGCCTCAGCTCTGCACTGGCTGGAGGCCACAGGCCCTGGTGTGCTGCAGGAACTGCAGTACTGCAAGCACTGCTGGAGCCAAGGTACAGTGAGCATGGACCCCCCAGGGCAAAGGGGCCAGCTCTGCCCTGGGGGACCCCACCATACCCACGGCTCCTTCACCCTCTCTCTCCACAGGGACTGCTGCCCACTGGGGGATGAAGGCGCTGGGCTGTGCCAAACTCCACACAGCTTTGGCCATCCTGCTGGTGAGGGCCCGGCTGGTGGTACAGGTGCTGCAGGTGCTGGGGGAAGGTGCCACTGCTGTGCCAGGGCTGGACTGTGGCACCCAGGAACTGGAGCAGGAGCTGGAGCTGGTGCAGGGGCTGCTGGTGCAGCATGGGCTGGCCCCTGTGCCAAACCAGGGCAATGCGTCAGGAGAGCTGGGACTACCATCTGGGACTGCCTGACACCTCCAGGCATGCAGCGGTGACACAAAACCCTGCAGTCATATCCCTCTGTTTGCTGGATGTTCTCTCTGGCCACCAGCCAGGCCTGCAGGTTCAGCGGTGTAACTCAGGGCAATCCCACTCGGGGTGGGACACACTTTGTTCCCAGTGTTTTCTAACTCTCCACCTGAGGACTCCAGTGCAGTATGCCTGTGGCATTGCTGCCCTCAGCTCTGGCTGGCAGAAGGGACCCCACGCCCCAGAGCCCTCACATCCCCTCATGCTCCTCAACTCCCACCACCTGTTTTTTTAACCAGCGTTTTGGTCCATGGCCAACCTGGGATTTCATCCCAAATAAAGAGGCCAAGAACATTCCCAGTGTTGAAACCTTTTGATTTCCCTGCCTTGGAGGGTGGTGTGAGAGGGATCTGCGACAGGCAACATGTCCTGGGGCAGCAAACAGGCAATAGCCACTGGCTGCAGTGGGGGAGCCTCAAATCCTAAGCCCCTCCACCCCAAACCCTCAGCCCCATGGGGCCACCCTGGCTCATGGCCATAGGCAGCTGATGGGCAGGTGACAACCCAATGCCTGGCTGAAACCCCAGCCCTGGGCAGCAGTGCTCCATGAGCCCCCACAGCTCCTCTTGGAAATCATTAAATTCCACAGGGAGTTGGGCACCTGACAGTCCTCTGTACTGTGGGGACAGAGGCAGCCTGCTGCTCCTGGGGATGAGTTAGAGTTAGCCCTCTCCTTCCCACCAGACCCCAGGCTGTGCCCCCTTGGGCTCCCTCCTGCTAGCACACCCTTGGCCAGCCTGGCAAGAGCCAGCCCTGGCATGGCACATCCTCCTGCCCCAGGCTGTGGTACCACAGCCCAAGGCTGCGCCAGGGACCCCACCAGCAAGGCCACGTCACACCGAGTGAGGAGTGGGGAAGGGCACCAGCACCACCCAGCCCAGCCTTGCTCCCTCCAGTGGGGGCTGCCAAGTCCCACAGCTGGAACTGAACACCCTCGGGCGCCATTGCCCATGAGCAGATGTTGGGTGTCTCTGTTTAATTCCTGTCTGCAAACCACAGCACGCAACTGAGTCACCCTGCACAGCTTACCCAACATTCACTCCAGTGAGTGATCTCAGACACAGAGGAGGGATGCTGCCTCCATCCTCCTGTTGTTCACCAGTGGCAGCTCATTGCCTGGTGTCATGGCTGAGCATGACATCATCTCACCATGTCACTGCCACATCATCCTCTCACCCAGATTTACCCTCAGCATGTTCTTCCACCATCAATCACCACACTTCAGCAATTCCCTTATTTTTAATCTTTATGAGAAGGATTTTCTTCCCCTTCTTCAACAAAATATTTAATGGCATACACAGGGAGTTGGCTCCAAGGGTGAGCAGCAAACCTGCAGAAGGGTGAAATTATAAGACACCACATTTTTATTTCATTACCCACCTCCCCAGCATGGAGCAGTGCCACAGGGAGGCTCAGCTCACCTTCCCAGGGAGATCCTACACAAAGATGAGAGCAGGTGGGGAGCAGACACAGCCCTCCTGCAGCCCTTCCTGCACCCACGAGCCCTGGCACCCCACCACGGAGGCAGCCACCCAAAATGTCCTGGAAGGGAAAATTGTTGAATAATTATATATAATTTTAAAAATTGTATATAGTTTTATATTATATATAAGAATACATATTGGCAGTTGTACTACATAATCATTGTAGTTTCCTTCCAACTGAAATAATCTATTTAAATATATTTATTTTTATATATTATGTATTATCAATTTATAGTCCACATTATTATCTTATTATGGCATATTATAATGATAGTTTTCTATATAAATATACA
>VXBX01007365.1:109574-126276 GCA_013400415.1 Scytalopus superciliaris
TATTTATTTTATATAGATATTATATATTATCAATTTACAGTCCACATTATTATCTTATTATGGCATAATGATAGTTTTCTATATAAATATACAATATTAAGAATGTGAAATGAAGGTGCCTTAGGGATATGGAAAGATGTTCTTCCATTTGGATGCATCCCTCCAAAAATTACCACCCACCTGGCTCCTTGAAGCCCGTGCCCAGTGCAACGGGGATGGTGGTGGGACACGTCCCCCCAGCATTCCACACACACCCGCTTGTCCCGGTGCAGCCGGCGGCTCCAGGGCTGCCCACGGCACGGGGGTCCCACCTGTGCCAAGCGGAAATAGCCGCAGTAGCTGGGGAGGGGGGAGCTGGGAAAACAGTGGGAGAAAGAGGGGAAATGGTGGGGAAAATAGGGAAAACAGTGGTTGGCAGGTAGGGCAGAGGTTGTGGTTTTTTAATGGATCAGGGGTGTAAAGGGAGTGTGGGTTTGGGGAGGGCAAAGGGGCCATGGCTGGGGAGGTGAGGAGGGTATTGGCTCTGGGGGGGCTGTAGAGAGACCATGAATTTAAGGGGTGCAAAGGAGTCATGGTTTGGGGCAGCAGGATAATGGCTCTTTGGGGGTGAAGGGTGCAAAAGGGCCATGGCTTTGTCTAGGGGTGCAATGGGGCTATGACTCTGCAGGAGGACAAAGGGACTAGGGCTTTATGGGGTGCAGAGGGATTGTGGTTTGGGGGGGGCAGGAATGTAATGGTTCCAGAGGGATGCAAGGAGCCACAGGTTTGTATGGGGTGCAATGGGGCCATTGTTTGGGGTAGGGAAATGAGTAATGCTTGGGACGTCCAAAAAGGTCCTGGGTCTGGGGGTTGCAAAGGGGCCACAGCTGCAGAGGGATGCAGAGGGGTCCCAACCTCACACGTACCCAGAGGGCTCCTCCGGCAGTGGCAGCCCAGCTCTTCGCCAGGGATCTCTGAAGTCCCAGCTGAAGGACTTGGGGAGTATTTTGGCTACCTCTGGTGGAAGAGCAGCCGAGAGGGGCACAAGGATGGTTAAAGACACCGGCGGGCAGGCAGGGGGCCCGGCAGCACGCGGTGCCGGGCAGGGGCTCGGGCACCGGGCGTGCCGCGTTACCTTTGGCGGTGCCGCGGGGCGGGTGCTGCCCCAGGCAGCCGCGGCGCTGCTTGAGGTCGGGGCAGGGCTCCCNGGTTAAAGACACCGGCGGGCAGGCAGGGGGCCCGGCAGCACGCGGTGCCGGGCAGGGGCTCGGGCACCGGGCGTGCCGCGTTACCTTTGGCGGTGCCGGAGGTCGGGTGCTGCCCCAGGCAGCCGCGGCGCTGCTTGAGGTCGGGGCAGGGCTCCCCTCCGTGCCGGGGCGGGACGGTGACCTGGCGGCTGCGGGCCCTGCTGCCCACCCCGCACGGGGAGCTGCACCCGCTCCACGGCCCCCACGGCCCCACCGCGCAGCCCACGGCTGCGGGGCAGCAGGAGCGATGGAGCGGGGGGAAAATAGGGACAGCTTCAGTGCCATGGACAGAGGAGAAAGGAGAGCGGGGGAGATGCAGCCCCGGGGAGGGGGAGAGGGGAGGAAGGACAAGGGCCAGGGTGGGCCCAGCAGCCCCTCTACCCTGACCCCCGCCGGCACAGGGACATTGTGCGCCGCTTCCGCAGGACTTTATCCCTGCGCTGCATCGCGCTGAGCTGGGACCCCGCTAATCTCCCCGGAGATTAGGAAGGGCTGACTGCTGCAATTGTCCAGGGGGCCACAGCCGGCGCCCGCCTGCTCAGGTTTGGGTCCCCAGGGCTGGCGGCTCTGCACACAAACCCACGGTCCAGTTTGGCACCCCCAGCGCAGCCCCTGGTTCTCATGTCCCTGTGCAAGGCACTGCCCATGACGGTGGCAGGGGTGTTGCCGAGGTTTGTCCTGCTGGGTCCCACACTTGAGGCTGGCAGTGACAGCGCTACCATCAGCTACAGACCAGCTGCGGGATCCCTCACTGAACTGGGACCAGACAGACATTCAGTGTGGAAAAAAGAGGGAAACTGGGATGCACAACCGGCATCCCCGGACGCATCCTGTTCTCCAAAGCAGGGGCTAACAGGTAACAGGGAACACCCACCACCCGGCACAGCAGCCCCTGCGGTGTCCCCAGCCGCGGGTGTGGGCAGTGCCACCCCCTGTGCCACTCACCGGTACGGTGGCACGTGGCGTGGTAGTCCTGGCAGCAGTCTCCGGTCCTCTGGCAGTACGAGTCGCAGTAGCAGTGAGCCCGGCGGGGGCCGGGGGCCCAGCACGCGTTGTTCCTGCCTGGGCAGCACCGGTGCCGGCAGCTGCCCGTGGCACGCACCAGGCAGCTGGTGGCCAGCAGCCAGCCCCCCCAGAGCAGCAGGCCCTGCATGGCACCGGGACCCTGCGAGCCCCGAGGGACGGCTCTGCCCCGCACCGCCGGGATGAGGAGCGAGGGCTGCGCTGGTGGCACTGGGAGCTCCGGCCGCGCCGCACCCGCACCGCCCCCGGGCTGGGCGGGGGGACAAAGCCCGTTCCCTTCTGCTCCACCGCCCCTCGCTTCGCTCCGTGGCAGGGCAAGGGCTCCCCACAGATAACCAGGATTACTAATAAAGCACCGTGCGCATGGGACAACACAACCCCGGAGCCGCTTGAGAGCGTCTGTGGATGGGCACTGCTGGGTTGGAGATGCTCCCCCGGGAACACCATCCTGGCACGGTGGGGAGCCCCATCCCACACGGGCAGGGCAGGGGCTGCTCGCTGCTCACTCAGCACCGCCCAGATACCAACGCAGCTGCTAAAGCCAGACTGATTTTATTCAAATTGCGAATGTAAAACAGAATAATAATAATAATAAAAAACAACAATGCAACCCTCACTGGCTTCAGAGCCGAAAGCCGCAGGTAAACCGAGCCCGGGCTTTCCTCCTTCACCCTCCTGTGTTAAGGCTGAGCTCATCGCTGGCGACAAGGGAGAGAAGGGAGGGGTCGAGCCCCGCCTCTTGCACCCCCAGCTCCCTCAGGAGAAGTTTGGCACAAATCGTGTGGGGCCAGCCTGGTGCGGGCAGGGCAGATCTGCGGCCCCATGGCCACGGGTGTTAGTGGGTCAGCGTGAAGCTCCAAAAGCTACAGGATTACCTACAGGGCCACGGAGAGGCGGCGGGAGGGCAGATGGGAGGAATGTGGCAGAAGAAAGGGGTTTGCACCCCTGGCCGAGGGGCCAAGTCTGCGGCGCGGGGCAGCCTCTCCTCACCCCGGCTCGCACACGCGTCTCGACTGTAAACGGCAAGTGATGGGGGCACCCAGCTCACCCCAACCCTGGCCCATGGTGAGCAGAACTAAAGGCCTGGCTGTATGTGCAATTTTGGTCAGCCCTTGCTCAGCAGCCCAGGGCTGAGTGGGACCCCAGGGATGGGATGCTGCACACAGGTGGTCGTGGTGCTGGCAGGGAGGGAAGGGGGAAGCCTGGGGCCACACCAGCAGGTCACTGCCCTCCCATCCCAGGGAGTGCAGGGCTGTTGGGCTCTCCCCGGAGCTGCTGTAGCCCAGTGCATCGCTCCCAGCTGGCAGTGTCAGGCCCACTGCCAGCTTGCAATGCCCCGTGTACAGCCTGGCACTGCACCGTGGCTCTGGGTGGCTCTCAGCACCCCCAAAAGAGCTGCTCCCCAGGCAGTCAGTAGCTCCTGGCTGCTGGGAGCCTTGGGGCCACTGTCCTAGGGGACACCTCACCCTGGATGGCCGGCACTCACCCTGATGTGGGACCAGGGGGAAGTGTCACCAGGGGATTGGGGTGGGCATAACTGGGATGGATGCTTGAGGTGTGCACGGTGGGATGTTGCTCCCTCCCTGCTCCTTTTAGCACACGACTACTAATTTAACTTGCTCCAGAGCCTGTCCTAAAGATAAAGGTAACCAGGTTTGGGGGGAGGGTGTGCAGGGCAGACCCCACCCTGGCAGCGTGGGCTTGGTCTCTGCTCTCCAGCTGCAGCCCTGCGGGGCCCAGGAGGCGGGGGCTGCCTGGCCCGGCCCCTCAGTCCGTTTTCCACACCTTGTTGAGGAATTTGACCACCTCATCGTAGATGATGAAGACAATGGCCACGTCGAGACAGACGCGGCCCAAGCGAGGCACTGTGCCCTTGTAAAACCTGTCGGGGATAAAGGGGGGGCCGTGGGGCTGGGTGCCCTCACAGCCCCCTCCCTGCCCATCCTCCCCCCGGGCCGCCCCCACCGCAGAGCTTACGCCAGGACCCCTTCGTGTTTCATGATCTGGTAGGCACAGTCCCAGGTGTTCTTGTACTTGTGTGCTTCCAGACCCTGCAGGATGGGAAAAGCAGGATCAGAGGCCGAAGCTGCTGCCAATCAAACCTGGCAGGGACATCCCCACACTTCTGTGCAAACACTTCCCAGCACCAACCCCAGGTATCTCCCAAACCAAATCCCAACACCATCATGCACCTGCCTCAGGGACTGTGTGGAACAGCCAGCAGCCCCAGCCTGCTGCTGGCAGAGCAGTCCTGCACTGTGCCCTATGCCATACCTGCATCCTGGTCTTCACCACGTCCAAGGGGGTGTTGCCAAAGACACTCGCAGCTCCAGCAAGGGCTCCAAACACTCCTGTGATGAAGGGGTTCATTGCCTTGTTGG
Source organism: Scytalopus superciliaris (assembly GCA_013400415.1). Classification (NCBI taxonomy): domain Eukaryota; kingdom Metazoa; phylum Chordata; class Aves; order Passeriformes; family Rhinocryptidae; genus Scytalopus; species Scytalopus superciliaris. The sequence goes on from VXBX01007365.1 coordinate 114,205, forward strand.
GATTGTCCCCTGTGAAGGAAGAGAGGTTGAGGATACAGTGGTGGTCGGATGAAGCATGCATTCCTGAGGGAGCCCACAAGGGAGATTCCAAGTCTGGCTGCTTGTGGTCACAGTGCAGTGCTGAGCTGGGGGGCTCAGCACTGGAGCCTTTGGAGGGGGCTGTCCAGCAGCACCAGCCCCACAGAGCCCATGCAGCACTGAGGGGCTCAGAGTGGGTGTGAAAGTGATGCTCCAGCACCATACCTTTGTACCAGTTCTTGAGGGAGGTCATGACGAAGAAGCGGATGGCTTGGTTTGATCCTTGCTTGAGGACGGTCGCAGTTAAGCCCTGGTAGGTCCCTTTCAGTCCTGCAAAAAGATAGTGTTGAAGGGGAGACCACCCTCAACTGGCAGAGAAAAACCTCCCCAGGCCACCCATCCCAGCCTGTGCCCACCTGCCACCTCCCACCCCATCCTCACAGCATGGGAGTACCCAGGGGGTCAGGGTGCCACTTCCCCGGGACTCACCCTGTTCCCGAACGATCTCCCGGACGCCATGGAAGAAACCACGGTATTTGGGGTTGGGAGAGGTCTGGTCATGGATAAACTTCACCTACGAGGAGACGATGTGCTCGTCCTGGCTGAGGTAAGGGCAGGTGTGATGGCCCCAAAGGGCTGTTGGCCACCTCTTGCCTTGTGCCAGGGACAGTCCCAAGACCAGAGCCGACCCATGTGGCCAGGCAACACTGGCAGAGACCACGGGGCAAGTCTGTACCCATGGCAGCAGCACATTTTGCAGAGGGAAACCTGGGAAACTGCCGCTGCAAGCTGCCATGTGGGGTTTACAGTACAAAATGGGTGACAAGATGGCTCCTGAGCGTGGGGCTCCTTCCCAGAATGGGGAAGGGGCCATGGCCACCTGACTTGACCTCCAAAAGGTTTTCCAGCATGAGATCCTCCCCTACAAAACCAGCCTGAGCACACCCAATGCAGCCCTCAGGTCCCCAAAAGTCAGGCAACCCCAACTCTTGCACCCTCATGACCCAGCCCAGGGAGGGGTGCCACAGCAGGGGACACTGGCAGCTGCCTCCCACCCACCTTCACGGTCTCCATGGGGCAGACCACTGCCACAGCCTCAGCCACGCCAGCCCCCAGCCCGCAGATGAGGCCCCGTGTGCTGTCCAGGCGCCCCTGCTCGTCTCTCATCTGGTTGCTGAGGAACTCGAACACCCCGAACCTGCAAAGGAGCCACTGTGCCAACTCCTGGGCACCCAGACAAGGGGCTGCACCCTCTGCTCAGGGTCTGTCTCCAGGAGCAGCTGCAAACCCCCCAAGAGGATCCTCCTGTCTGGGAAAGCACCTGGCCCGGTGAAGTGCCAACGGAGACAATGAGGGCAAAAGCACCCCTCGTTTGCTGCTGTCGGGGGTCCCCCCACTCAGCCCATGCCATGGGGACACACCTACCTGACAGCAGACTTGGGGATGGAGCCATACAACAGCGAGCTGAGCCCCCGGTACAGCCCCCGGATGCCATGGTCACGGACAGTCTGCTTCACACAGTCCCCTGTGGCAGAGCACAGCAGTGCCACTGTCACCCACCACGCCGACCACCACCCACCACTCCCCCCAGCCCCAGCCAGGCTCCCCAGGAGCCCCCAAGCCCGGCAGAGGGTCGGGGCCAGGCACTGGGTGTGTGCTCACCGATGCCCTTGTAGCGGGGAGGGTTTGCCTTCTCGTCCAGCTGCAGCTGCGTCTTCACATACTCGGTGGGGAATGTGATGCAGATCTCGATCCCTCCGGCCAGGCCACCTGTGTGGGACAGGAGGGGGCACTGGGGCAGGAGCAGCACCAGGTCTGTTCAGTGCTGTGTGCTTGCTGCTGGCTCCGCACTGCCTGAGCCCGGGGTCTCCATCAGCCAGGTCTGCATGCCTGTCCTCACTAAAACACTTTGACTCCACACAGCAGCAGGGCCCTGTGCCAACCTGGTGCCCTGCATGGGCATCACTGCCCATCCATAGCAAGAGTTGTTGAGGAGACTGGCTAAAGGGGTGGCAAAACTGAGCAAAACACCACACCCAGGGCTGCCTATTTGACATGTTGCCCCCTCAATGGCACCTCTCCCTCTCCAGAACCCCAGACTTCTAGGTGAGCTGCCAGCACTGAGATTTATAAACCCTGAGGTGCTGTGGCAGTCCCAGCACCACTCCCCACACCGGCAGGAGCCCCACCTGCAGACCCAGCAATGGCAGCAGGAAGCACAATTATCATCAAGCCTGACCAGCTGCCCTGGGCTCCCACAGTGGCGGCTGCTGGGCCCTGATTACACTGACTGCAGCCTTTCCTGGTGGCCCAGGCAGCAAGGGATGCCAGCCCTCAGCCATGGGGCTCTGCTCTGCATGGGTGGAGCCCTTGGATGCAGCTGGGCTGGGGGAGCTGGGCTGAGCTCATCCAGCCACGATGGATCACAGAGCATTTCCTTGCATCAAAGCATGGCCAGGTCCTGTAAGCAGCAGGAGCCCTTTGTGCTGGAACAAGGAGGAAGTGCAAGGCCAAGCTGGCTCTCTCAGGGATCACAGGGCAAGCCCTGCTCAGCATAGACCAGGACACAGGGTGCTGCTGCCACTGGGGTCAGCACCCACCAGGGCACCCCCAAGGGTCTCCCTGCCCCTTGTTCAGGGAAGGTGAACCATGTCCCATCTGTCAGGACAAGGCATCGTGTAGGGTCAGGTGGGCCGCCAGCTCCCAGTCTCCCATACAGCCTCCAGTGTCCCCTCCAGCCTCGGTGTGACTCAGCAGCACTGCAGCTCCCACCATTGCTGGCTTGCAGCCTCACCACAGACCTGGGGACACCTCAGTGTCCCGGGGTAAACACCGTGACATCATGGGAGGGCTGGATGCAGTGGTGGTTATCCTGCTCTGCAGCCAAGTGCAGCACAGCGCAGCTCTGCTTATCAGCATCCCACAAAGTACCTCCATGAGGGGTTGTTGATAGGGGACATCATGGTCCATGGCTGCTCCCTGTGACAGCAGCAGGCAGCCCCAGCTCCTCACACCAGCAGAGGTTCTCTCAAAGTCGTATTTCTTCTGTATGGCCTCCAAATTTACAACAGAGACACTTAATCTCTCCAGTGCTGCCTCAAGTTGCTCCATGCCAGTGCCACTGGCAACTGGCACCCCCTGGAGCACTGCTGCCTTCTCTCAGGCCTGTCCTTCTGGAGGGAAGGAAAAGCAACCTCGCTGCATTCCTTCCAGCAGCTGGGCAGCACCCACCTTAAAACAGCCTTATCCTGGTTTTCCCTCCAGGCACAAGAAGCACCAGATTGCACTGTCCTCCCAGGGGAGACAAGAAGCCAGGCCATCACTCAGCACAGCTGGGGTGATGGAAAGCTTGGCTCCTGCTCAAAGAGCACCCACTCCTCCCACAGGCATAGTGGGGATGGGGACACTGTGGCACTGAGTGCCCAGGGCAGGACCCACCAGCCCAGCCTGGCAGCATCCCGGCCCCGTGGGGCGCTGGGGATGGATCGTGAGGCCAACCCAGCTCCTCCAGAGCAAACAAAGGCCCCTTGTTTCCCACTGCGTTCCCAGGGTGGGGGCTGGAGCTGCCCAGCCCAGGCCAGCCCAGGCCAGGCAGGCAGCTCCCAGGAGGTGGCAGTGGGTGACCACTGCCAGCCATGACTCCTCCCCAGCACCCTGTGCTTTGGGGGCGTGGGAGGAAGCCACAGAAGCCACAGCCAGGCCAGCTCACGCCATAGAAGCCAGCCAGCCAGCCCCTCCCCTGGGGCACCACAAGACAGCCACCATCCCCAGGGTCCCCACTGTGCTCCTGCTGCTCCCTCAGCCCTCTCCCATCCTTGCTGCATCCATCAGATGCTGCTGATCCCACGGCACAGGAGCTGGCCAAGCACTGTAATTTCTCCTGCAAAGACAAACAGTTCTGAGGAAGAGCTGGCGGGTGCCCAGGAAGCAGCCGGATGAGGAGCAGCGTCCTCCAGCTGAGTGCAACAGTCCCCAAAAAGCTGAGCACAGGCTGGCAACTCTCCACACCACTGCTGCCACAGCCACATGAACACCCCAGCTGCTGCCAAGGCCCCTTCCCTCCTTCCTACACTGCAGAACTGAAGTGCTGGACATTTTAAGCACCATAAATATTTGCTCCCTTCTGGTACCCCAGCACCAGCTGCTGTCCCAGCACCTCTGGGAGCCAGACAGCTGGGAAGCACTCAGGACAAGCACCAGTCCAGGGGTAAGCAGCACCTCGGCTCATGGCAGCCACACCAGATTTCACAGGGAGGAATGCTGCACCTCCTGCAATCTGCCCACAGCCTCGGCTGCCGCTGGGATCAAGGACATTTGTCCATGCAGGGGAGGAAGGGAGGTTCTGCCCAGAATCCCACAGGCAAAGCCACATCCACAGAAGCCTGTGAAATGCCCCAGCAAGGGGACAGCGTGCTGTTCATGGGAACTGGCAGCCTCTGGGACACTCACCAAGGACAGAGGAACAGGGCATCCACACTGCCAGGTCCCCTCCCAGCCTCCCACTGCTGCCCTGGCCTCAAATCCCACGGGATGGTGCACGGAGCAGGGACTCAGGACACACTCCATGACTTGAGGCAATTTTAACCCATTTTCATCTGCCTGCAGAGAGACACGGTGGCACAAACCACCCACCCTGAAGCCCCTTCCCTCCTCGAATGCAAAAGCCATCAGAGGTCCTGCTCTGCTGTCATCTCCTCTCCCCACAGTTTTATTCCAGAAGAAACCTTATTCCATGCAAATAAATCACCCCACTGCCCACGAGCAGCAGCTTTGTCCAACCCCTCCCTCGCCAGGGCTGCGGGGGCTTTGCAACCTGTTTACCCGGACTTTAACCAGCAGCTTCAGCTCTTGCAACACCGCGGAGTCAGCGGAACAGCCAGCAGCACTCAGGAGGTGAAAGAGCAAGCAGGGCAGCTGAGATGGGGCCAAGGCTCTCGGCTGGATACAGCGGGGCCAGAGCAGAGGGGACGTCCTTCGGGGAAGGTCGCTGTGCCCGGCCCCAGAGAAAGTGCCTCCTGTGGGGGGATCCCACTCCCAGCTCCCTGCCTGCAGCTTCCAAGTGCTTCAGCTGCCAGCAGTCCCCACGCTGCAGGGGGAGACAGGAAAAATACCTGTTTGTCAGCCACTTGGCATGGTTTTCCCAGAAAAAGTTTAGCTCTACCCTGTGGAAGAGCCAAAGGAGGCTGTTGTTTGAGGACACATCTGCAGCTCTTGGGCATGGCTGGGGAGAGCTGGCAGGAGGGAGAAGAGGGATTTTGGGGACAGGGGGAGGGTGCTGCCTCTGCAGTGCTCACACAGCACGTGATGGCATCAGCACACGGAGGTTCAGCTTCACACCCCATTAGTGAGCAGCTTCTGGGGACACCACCGGCCACCCTGTCCCAGGAACCCCAGCTCCAGTGCCCAGGACAGGGCAGGTGCTGAGGGCAGGAGGATGCTGCTCCAATGGGGAAGACAAGCAGAGTCCCAGGACTGATACAAAGCAAGGCTGTAGAGCCAGGGCTGGCACTGCCACCCCCTGCAAGTCCCTACCCAGAGGCAAGTTCCCCAGTGAGCATCCACTGCCCTGTCTGGAAGCCAAAGAGGGCCTGGAAGTGGCACTGGCCCCTCTGTCACTCCTGCAAGTGACTGTGCCCACAAAAACATCCTGCTCCTGTGGAGAGACAGAGCAGCAGGTCTCCGTGCAGCTCTGATGAGAAGTGAGCACCTGGAGAGCAATTTCAGCCTCTCCATTTTAAGAGTAATTTCACATGCTGACACACAAGCATCTGATTTCCATACAAAAAGCTCCTTTTAAGTTCAGATTAAGCAGGATCCTTCCAGGTCAGACGAAATTATTCCTAAGGGTCTGGAAGCAAAGCAACAGTGCTTTCCCAGGACCCATGCTGAAGCTTCCCTGTTCTGCCAGCTGAATGGCTCAGGATGGTGGGAAAGCACAAAAAGGCTCTCAGCTCCTCTCTAGAGCACCAGCAGAGGCAGAGCCCCTGAGTTGTCCCTGTTTGGAGGGCACCCAGCCCACATGTAGAAGGTGCAGGTGTATGGGGTGAGCTGAGCACTTGACACGGGTGACACAGACCACACACAGCAGGCACAGTGGGCAGTCCTGCCCACTCCCTGGATGCCATGCTTACAGCTCCCACTGTCTCAAGGGGACTTGCTGCCCTCTCCCATCAGCCAGGACAGCTTTTCAGAGCTGGGGCAATAAGAAAAAAGGTAAACAAAAAGAACCAAAGACCATCAGGGTGCTACAAATCAGAGAGGCAGAAATACCCACTGCCAGCATGTGACAGGTCCCTGCAGCCCAGACTGCCACTTGCTCCTCACCGCCAAAGGAACAATCCCTTCTGGCAGCAACACAGGCTGCTCTTCACTCATCCATTGCCATAACCCACCTGAAGGCAGTGGTGGAGCAATCCTGCCCTGCCTGCAGCAGTGAAACGGGTTTAACAGCTCCACCCCCCTGCACATCCCACCACAGGCCATCTTGTGAAACTCGGGGCTCAGGAGCTGGCAGGCACCTCACTGGAGAGGGCACTCTGCTCACCCAGACACCAACTTGTGCCAAGGACAGCCCTTCAGCACCCATCTGCAGCCAAATCCTTGGGGAACACCACCACGGGGGCAGCTCTGCTGCCAAAGGGCTTACACAGTGCTGAGACAGGGAAGGGCTGCTTCCCCCAAACCAGGCTGCCAGAAAATGATCTGCATTTTGTTTAGAAGGGGAAAAAAATGTGTCCTGCAACAGGTCAGCAGGCTCAGAGGGTGTCCATCCCTTGGAAGGTCTCCTATCTGACAGGGGCAAGGCCGGTGGGGAGCACAGGGGTTCAGCATGGCCATCAGTAAACAAGCACACACAGCTGGTTGGGCCACAGGAGCATGCCCCAGGCAGGCTGCATAAAATCTGATCCCCACCAGGGATACACAGAATGGCAAACAGCAGACATGCCTCTCTGTACCCTGTGCCAGTGGTGGGTAAACAGCCCCGTGCAAACAGCACTGCAGATAAAGCTCTGGATGGGATGGAATAATCTGTCCTGAATCTTACTGGAACTGTCCTGTTTGAACAGGCTGTCTTTTCACAACCCACTAATTCATCACCTCTGCATTCATTTCTCAATATTACAACTAAGCATTATTACACCTTAAACTTCTTGGCTGTGAGTACGATGGCAGAGGCCATTTCCCTGTGCTTCTGGTGACACTATCAGCTGCCTCTGTGCTGATCCCACCTTTGGGGACTGCAACGTCCCCTGTCCTGCTCAAGTCACCTTCTCTCTGTTGCCCTGTGCACCACGGCCAACCCACCACAGCACTCTGGACACCAACTGTTCAAGTATCCAAAAACTCTCAGCAGATGTGCAACAGGGAGCCGACAGCAGAGCCCAGGGCTCTTGGATGCCTCCCCCAGCACAGCCCCATAGCTGGATGAAGGAAACACTGCCAGGACTGAGACTTCCCAGGGGACAGGCTCTGTTCTCCCGCCACCAGCACAGGCGAGTGACTGCTGTGCCACACACTGGAGCACAGAGAGAGAGAGAGAAGAGATGGCAAAAAATCAACTCCTGCTGTCAGGAGTTGACCCCAGACCTCAGGGCACAAGCAGGAGCAGGGAGGCTGCATTGGCATGCACCACACAGGGCCATCAGAGAGGAGAGACGCTGCCGCATCCCCGAGCTGTCAGCTCATGGTGCTCATCGCCTTGGGAAGACGGATGGCTCCTTCCGACCATTTACATCAGCCCAGGGAAAATGGTTGCCTGCAGAATGTCAAGCAGAGCACCAGGCATGTGAAAATCTCAGGAACTCACATTTCAAAGCCCAGGGTTAACCCCAGCTCACACAGAATCCATTCGGACCAAACGGACAGCCAGCCCAGTGTGATTTCCTGGCCCTGGGGCTGACATCCTCCTCCCACCAGGAGCCTTAGGCTGCTCCAGGGTTCCTCTGCACTCCACAAGGGCTCCCAGGCAGCAAAGGACACACTCAAGGCCAGCATGTTCCTTGTGCCCCACTCCCCAAACAGATGACAGCCAGAGGAGGCAACTGCAGGGGAAACCACAGCTAGGTGTGATGCACTGAGGGCAGCAGAGCTGGCAGGACTGGTTCCCTCCACACTTACCAATCCTCGTCCCTGGCTGTGCTCAGCCCCCCAAGTGGCTCCTCCAGTTCAGCATCAAGGGGGAAAACATCCCCTACTCTGCTGTGAGCACCAGGCATCCATCTCGAAGCCAGGGAGTGTGCCAGACCAGACTAATTCCCAGCAGCACAACCTCCCTCACACTCTCCCAGGAGAGAAATCCAGGTGGACTTGGGACTTTTGGGAAAGGAGTCTTGCTCTGCAGGAAGCAAGTCGCAGCTTTCACACCCAGTCACTGACTCCTCTCCTCTGCAGGTACAACATTTCCTAAGAAAGATCATATCAGGTATTAACAAAGAGGAAACTGAAGCTCTAATTACTGCTTTGTTTCTTGGGAGTCTGGGCTCCCTGCTGAACCTTCCCTGCAGGTCCTTTTCTCTCCTTGCAGAGTCTCTCTCCCCTGTCCATGCACCTCTTGGGATGCTGGTGCACATCAGTTATTTCCCAGTGGTACCCAGCATCAGAGCAGCAGCCACAATGAGTGCAAGCTCTTTCCAAACCCAGCACCATGTAGAACAGCATCCAGGCATCCTGCCTCCCTGTCCAGGGAGGATTAGGTGTAGGCAGGAACAGCAACTGTACAGCAGCCCCCAGATGAGCAGAGGTACCATGAAGAGAGCAAGGCAGCTGGGAGCCTCCCCGTGGGAGGGAGCAGACCCTGGGCTTCAAAGCTGGCTAAAAACAGAGCACAGCTGTACTTAACTCTGGAGAGGGAAGACAAAGCCTTTCATCACATGGGCACTGCTAACCACGAGCAAAGCTTTCAAGAGAAGGGCAGGAGTGCGGGGGTTTGCCTGCAAATAGCAAAGATCATTTGTGCTGGGCCCTAAATAGACCACTTCAGACCGGCTTGAGCTGACCCAATAGCACTGTGGTGCCCAAAATCCCAGCAAGAAGTGTTTTAGGGAATCACAAGGGTTCCTGTCTCATCACTTGCTGCCTTTATTTCAAGCCACTCACCCACCCCCAGCACTGCAGGGCTCTGCTGGGAGCTGCATGGCCAACCAGCAGCACCAAGGATGCTGGTGGGGGGCACAGGAGCCCCGTGGGCTCAAGGTTTGGTTGGAAACCACAGCACAAAACCGGGATGTTGGCTGTGGGGAGGCTGGAGGCACAGCTGGGCTCCTGGCCTGCCTGCTAACAGGTTGTTTGTTACTCAGCAGAAGAGGCACAAGCTGGTCCTCAAACCAGCTCACAGAAAAAATGTACCAGCTCTACAACAGGTAACAGAGCCAGCAGGAGAGTTGGGGAGACAAATAATATCCATTTCAGCATAAAGCTTGGGTATTTAACAGTCTTTTAAACTAAGCCATGTTACACTGAACTGCAGTGTCCTAAGTCATGTCACTTCTCACACAGCACCACATTCTCCAAACCAACTTTGTGTCACCAGTTCAGAGCCCGCGGACTCGTCCCCTTGCAAAGGGGGTGTTGGGATGGAACAGCAGCAGGGATCAGCTCAGCTCTGCCCTCTGGAAGCCCAATCTGCATGGAATATTTCCCATTCCAAGTCCTGGAAGTCACACCCACCCAAGCAGCCAGGACAGCTTCGTGTGCTCAGGCCACACACGGCCACAGCACCGGTACCAGCTGTGTGGTCACTGCAAGGTGAAGTGCTGCCTTGGCACACGACAGCTGCCCAAGCAAATCAGAGTCCATTAGCAAATTAATTTTTAACCTTGCGTTTGTCTGTTGCGACAACTGAAGGAGAAGAGCTCTTGGCAGCCAGAGCTTCACTTGCAGCTCTTCAGAAAAGAGCCAGCCCCAGCCTGCTGAGGTCTGGGCAGCCAAGGTTGCTGTGCCTCCCTGGCAGAGGATCCCAGTTACACAGGGCTCTGGGAGAAGATTTGCATCCAGGGTGGGATGACGATTGCTTATTTAACTCCACCAGTACAGGCTGATGAGGCACAGCAGGAATGGTCCATCTTAACATCTCCATCTCTCCACAAAGTTGAGCTCTGAAGTACACACCCCTGTTGTGCAGACAGATGTCAGATGAGAAACCCTGAGAGCATCAGCAAACCCTTTAAAGTCAGTAGAGAACAGCCACAAAACACACTGTATCCCTCCAGAGAGGGGCGGGAGGGCTGAGCAGACCAGGGTGCAGGGAGTTAACAGCAGCTTTCTCCCGTTTCTGTGGTTCTCTAATACAATTAGATGCCACAGAGGCTTGGCTGGACTTCTGCCCATTAACCAATTACTCTGATTACAGCCTGTGAGGAGAAGACCAGCATCTCAATAGGGTCCTTCTTCCACCTCTGCAGCCTCATGTGGACCCAGAGGGGCCCCCCCAGCAGGGGCATGTAGCTTTGTGCTACGTTGCTTAAGCTGGCACCTGGCAAAGTCCACAAGCACCATGTCCTTTCCTTTACACCAGAACAGCTCCCAGGCATACCCACGGCAACTTTTATGGCAGGGGAGAGCAGGGCAAGTCTACTGCAGCCTCTCTCAGAGGAAGCTGATGCCAATAATCCATCTGCAGCTGATGATCCGGATTAGAGACCTACACAAGGACTATGAAAGTCTCCTGGTACACTGGTACCTGATGCACTGTACATGGGCAGCAAGACGGGAAAAACTGCGAAGCACGGGTGATAAGGATGTCTTTCCCATCCTAAACTTGGATTAAATCCCATTTGAAAGACCTTTAAGCAAAGAGGCCTGAAAAAATAACCCAATCTGAGGTGGGGCAGCACAAGACTTGAGCCTCCTGGGAGGCACAGAGCTCTGGAGGAGCCTGGCCTCACCCAAGGGTTCACCCGAGTGAGGCATCCTCTCGTTTGTGCCCAAGCCCTTTGGCCAGGCAGCCCAAGTGATGGCACAGGCACAGTCCCCTCCAGGAGACCCCACCCTGGGAGGCCTCAGCTCCCTCTGTACGCTCCAGTGCTCCGAGCATCCAGCTCCGGCAGTTCTCGGGTCTGTGCGAGGGGAGACCCAACAGGCAGGGAGGGCAGAGCTGGAGCAGCAGGTGCTCGGCTGGCCGTGCCCAGCCAGGGTGGGCAGAGCCCTGCCACTCCCGGGTCCCGGAGCTCTGCCCTTGGAGGGGAGCAGGGAGTTGGAGAGACAAAGGCACAATCGTAGGAGGGGGAATTGGCTGGAATACACAAAAGCTCTAAACATGCCAATCATGTCGAGGCTGCGAAGGCTCATTTCAAAACAAAGACACTAATCTCCACTCTGGGAATTGTCCTGCGACTGGCAGGAGAAACCAGGGAGCTAATGAACAGTTACAAAGGAGTTTAACAAGCCTGCGACTGTCTTGGACTCCATTCAGCTGGGAGCTCGAAGCAGCCTCAAGCGAGAGGGGCAGAGCGTTAACTCTGCAATTGCTGCCGCACCCGGAGCCTATTTCGATCCCATGGAAGTGGTCAGAACTGGACGGGAGAACACGCCCTGATCCACAGGGACCGATGCCGAGGCACAAAGGAGGGGCTCAGCAGCCCTCAGAGGAGCTGCACCAACGCCGGGTGTGGGACACAGCCGGGGCAGGGACAGCCGACTGCTGTCGCTAGACCCTCGCCCCTTGCACCTCCGGGGGGGCGTGCGGGGTCCCCGCTGCCATCAGCCTCTCCCCTCAGCGCCGCTCCCTCCCGCCGGCAGGATAACCTGCCCCGCTGACCCCCGGAGTGCCGCTCGCCCCGCGCCATGCCCGAGCCCACCGGCGGCTCCCGGGCTCGGGATGCTGCTGCGGCCGGAGGGCACCCCCGGTCCAAGCGGGGCCGGCTCCCGCGGGCAGCGCCGGGATGGAGCAGGAGCAGCAGCACCTGCGGGAGCGCCGCCGCCCCGGGGCGGGTCCGGCAGCCTCCGCCCAGGCGGGTGCCCACGCTGGCAGCCCCCGCAGCCGGGGGAGCCCGGGGGCGGGGGGGAGCCTTACCTGCCAGGATGGCCTTGCCGGGGTGGGTGAGCTTGGCCTTGCCG
>VXBX01007365.1:128373-168137 GCA_013400415.1 Scytalopus superciliaris
AAAAAAACAAAAAAAAAACAAACAAACAAAAAAACCAACCACAAACACCACTTCCAGACAGAGTGTTTTGGATCTTAGGAAGCACATAACCAGTAACCACGACTGATCTGTTCCAATTTATTCCTCCCTTGCCCCTCCCTGAAATTACTATTATTACTTTTCTCTAATTGGCACTAGGCAGCACACCATGGTTTCAGACACCACAAGTGGACAATATGGGGCAGATAACTTCCTGGTTTATGTCCTTGGACCAGAGACTCTCTTCATTTCACTGGTTAAACTGCTTTATTATTGCTTACAATTCATCAACGTCTACAAACCTTTCCATGCATTATTAATCCCCATCACTTGGGGTCTTACAACAAAATAAGAAAACTCATTTCCTCTCAGGTTCTCTGTCAAGACCAAACAATTCCTTTATGCAAACAGATCCTGCATATAACTGGCTTCAAGGAGAAGTGATGCTCCTGCAGACTTGAGTCAGTGTTTCCTCAGCTTTCAAGTGTGTGCACCAGGAGCTTCTGTGACTACAGGAAAGATGCTGCTGTTCCAAACAACTAACACGATTCCCACTTGAGCACACACACAAAAGGAGATCCTGTTGTTATTCAAGATTATTCACTGAGATTACCGGGATTGAGCCTCTCAAGAGCCTCACACAAGTCCCTGTTGCCTCACATTTGCGTGGGCCTGACTCATCTCAGAGGTGCAAAACACATGTACAGCATTTACAGGTTATCACTCTGCTACCACACCATGGCTGTGAGTCCTTCACAGCAGGATATATTACTCTGCAAAGCTACTCCACTTGACAAACCCTGTTAGCAGTTTATCCTAGAAGAGGCAATTTCCCCACCTCCTAACTGGAAACAAAAAAAAGTACTTTCCAAAGGGAGAGCAATTCAGAGATTTATTAACCACCTCTTCCACCCAAACCCGCTCCTAGCTTCCTAATTGGGGAATTTGTGATCTGTGTAATATTGGAGCCCTCACTGCTGTGGAAAACAACATACCAGAAGACTTTGTAATTCCTTCCTTTCATAACCACTGGGGGGAAAAGAAGAAATAGATATTTTTAGACAAATTTTAAAATCTTGATAAAAACCACAGCAGACCAAAAAAAAATAACCTCCTTGAGTCACTGAACCATGCAGGAAAATGCATGACTGAATAAACTCAGAACATGACTCAGGATTTTTAAATTCTGACACGTAAAAGGAAAACAGGACTTCACTGTCTGTATTTCAAATTCACCTGAAGCTTAAAAGCTGGCAATTTTATAGTCTGTTTTAGCTTGGAAGAAAACGGATTGATTTTGCTGCCTTCCTGAAAGATTGCAAAGGCTCCAGCCTGAAAGATACAAACTGAAACACATACCAAGGCTAACAATTTTGCAGCATCTTATTAGTAAAAACATGAGTCAGGATCTGTCATTACCTCTGGAAAGGTGCCCGCAGAAAACATACAGTGTTGAAAAATGAGAAAGCCTGACAAGTGACAAACCCTCTGGAGGCTGAATGCCTGCTGGAGTAAGAAATGGAGCAGAATAAAGACTCCAGATCCATCAAGTTGGACTGGTGCACCTGCAGGTTGCTATAGCAAGTGCTCAGTCACTGGCAAACCACAGCCTAATTACACACCAGTGTCACAAAGCACTCTGGTGTTGTTAGGCATTTTCCAGCCTTATGTCCTTATGTGGAAACAAATGAGATTGAAGCAGTCTTGGGGTACCATGTAAAGCAAAAAAGGAAATACAGCCAGCTTGAAACCAAGTGCAGCAGAACAGGAAGGACCCAGCAAGACTGAGAGAAGTTCTGCACATGAGAAATACACTGTCACAAGGTAACACACACACTTGCTGAACTGCTTGTTATGAGAACCTGGTACATGCAGTGCTAATCGTTCCAAGATTGCAAGACTTCTAGCCTAAATTTTTTTTCAGCACAGATTGAATCCACCTGTCATGCTGGTTCAGCCACACCAGGAATTTCTCAGAGGCCAAGCTCCAGCCTTTAAGATGCAATTAAGATGTCACACATCCAAGCACAAACATTAACTGCACAGCAGCTGACAGTCAGCTTTGCCCCAGTACTAAAGTTACTCACACTCATCTGAATGGCCATCAGACAGAGAAGGATTTGTTTGTCACCTTAAGAGTTCAACAGAGGAAATCTCTTATCCTTATGAGTGACTGTTGGATTTGCCATGAGGAATGTCATTCCTTGTTTCACACAGCCCAATGAAGGATCCATGTCATGCTGCAGCTGCTAAAAAACCAATCTATTGAATCAGAATTAAGTTTTGGGCCTTATAGTTATTACTGTCTTTGCTGTATCATGTCCATAATTTGCACAAACTTGAATAGACTTCATCTGCCTAGAATTTTGGTTTTTAAGGAGCAAAATTACTTCAGAGCATTTCCTTCTGCTACACTACCATTTAACTAGAGATCCAAAAAGGGGGGAAGGGAAATAGAAGTCTTGTAAAATATCGTACCATTATTTAGCCAGTAAGAAACAGGACTTACCCCAGCAATGCCTTTCTCCCAAATTCTCATTTTGAATTGCTTGTCTTCTCTGATGCCATATCTATAGTTGCCCAAAGTTTGCCAGGTTGGGGAAGATTCCCCTAAGGTCTGACAAACAGCAAGAGCCATTACACATTAAATCCATACTTGGTTTCTCACAGGGAAAGCATGAGGCACTAAAAGGCTGATGTAGTTTCAAGCCATTCACTCCCTGACATAAACCTGAAAGTCAGTCTCTGGATGCTGCACCCTACAGCACATTCTGCATGAAGGGACCATTTTACAGGACAGCACTGCCTCATCTCACTGAAGTGGTGGGAATTAGAGAGCAGCTTAGTTTTAAAACAGACCTCCTGAAAAAGCACTCTTATCCAAGTTTTAAAAAACTTGGACAGTACAAATTGATAAACAGAATTAAATCCTCTACTTAACCCGCTAAAAGAGGGGTTATTTCCTGCTGAGACCAATTTCACTGTTAAAGAAACAGTGAAGCACTTTGGTATGCTCCAGTTTGTTCCACATTTTAGGTACTGCTGCACTGCAGTGGCAGGGAGTGTATGATTTTTGAGTGCATTTAAGAATTCAAGATCACAAAATTTGTAAAAGCCATTATACTTAGCAAGAGCTTAAATACCAGGAGAGCAACTGTTCATCAGAGCTGGCAGCTTTGCTTTCCTTGAGAACGCAGTCACTGCTGTAATTAGATTTTTAGACTGAAGCTATTAAGGAACCGCAGGCTCCATCAATTCTCCACAGGCCAGGAGCTGTTCCAGTATTTGATCAGCACTTCACTGTGTTCCACCATCAGCTTGCACTTGTTGCTATGAAGTCACAGCACATTTTTGAGAGGGAAAGTCCTACAGTCATACTAATCCTAGAGCTGGTCTTCAGTTCCAGCTGACTTACCTACATTCCTTTTCACCCACAAGAAACTGGTTACAAAACACAAGTACCATTCTCCTGGAAATGGTAAGCTACCTGGCTAATTCCTGCTATGAGTAAGTCTGTACAGAGTGGAGATTTGCCTGAACTCATTGGCTACTTGACATTTCAAGCTGAGCTGTGAGTGCTGATCAGTACAAAGTTCAGGTTAGTATGTTACAGCAATGCTTGGAGCACTCTGGCATCATCCCTGTGCCACTGCCATCACATTGCAGTGATCAAGAGAGACAACATACTAGTTAGAACTGTGCCAAAGCCCAGTCTGCTGTTACTGATTCCACAGCCCTGGCAGTCTCTACTGGTTTGCATTAAAGATGTTTTGCCCTATTCAAGAAGGATTCAGCATGAAAAGGTGCAGCTTCCCACTACCACCACTGTACTGATGTATCTCAGCAGAGAATACACTTAGTACTGCACCTCCCTCACCACAGGCCTGGAGCTTGCCCAGTCCCATGAATGAAACCCTGTAAGCATGTGACAGCCTCCTGCAGCAGGCCCTCCCCACGTGACAGAGTGTGCTGACGTGTCCAGTGAAGACACCACAACTCCCTCCAAGTTACTTGCTAGGCCTTCCCTGTTGTGTGCTTTGGCACATCTCCCTTTTCCTGCCTGGCATCCTTAGCTGTCAGATTAAGAAACCCTGATGCTGTGAGTGGTAGTTGTACTACTACCAGCCAGTCCCCACCCCCAAGATATTAAGACTAGAACCACACAGTGGATACTGCAGTTTTACATTTATAGTTGGACTTTTATAATATTCAAGATTAGCACAAGATTCATAACCATAAATTATACATTGTTATCTAAGTACATAAAACGTTAATGATACATGTATTTGAAGTGGCACAAAGTAATAATACATCCCTGTTGGCATTCTCAAAGGAAGAGGTGGGTGATGTTGATCGTACTGCAGCATAGCAGAACTGAGTCACTGCACCCTGTTCGTTCAGGGGGTGCTGGCTCTGCCCACCACACAGGGTCAGAACATGGTGTGGCAGGAAGCCAATGCCAGAATCAGTTAAAGGTGCAAATAAAAAGTCAGGATTAAGGCCCTCCCTACTGCCTCAGTATTGTAGCAGTGTGTCCCCCTCCCCAACCCTGACGCTGTGCTCTTGCATCTCTAGTACTCTGGCAGCCCATGCACACTCCTATGTTCTCTTGCCACACAAAGCTGAGGTGTCTTTTAGTACCATTTAACGTCAATAAGTAACATGCTCTCTTCTTGTTAAACAAAAAGGATCTGGGAAGTGTTTGCTCTCTGGCATGAGAAGATTTATTTTCTTCAAGTCTCAGATCTACTCCAGAAAATATAGAACAGACTCCAACAGCATTAAACCCCAACAGCATTATTGTCCAGAAAAGGAAACTTTCCCAATATTCCTCTAAACATTCAGAGCACAAATATTAGAAAAGCCCATTTTCTTTTGCACATAAGAATGCAAATAAAATGGGGTAGTCAGATGTACACAACCTTTCAACAATCCATTATTAACGAGATGCTTCACTGAATTGTTAACAACCCTGCTACTTCAGTAGCTTCTACTAGAGCTTTAACAACTTGGTGCCAGGCAATTTCCCAGCTGCCTTCAATGGGCTTTGCAAAAGAAAGAAAAATATGCTCTCTTCCCCCTGGCCTCAAGCAGTTATTGCTATATGAGTTAGTGAAATAGTGCCTTAACTTCAGACAAGAGTCTCACAATGTCATAACAAAAGCTGCCTTTCAGAGGTTGAAATGTAACCGGACAATAATCAATAAATAACAGTAACAGGCATCCTGCTGAAGTCTCCTCACTGAGCCGGGCAGCAAGTGTGTTCAGCCAACAGAAGGTCATCTGTGCCTTTAGGACCATTGTACTTCTTGGAGAAGTTAAAAAGGGACGGGAAGGAAGAGAACAGAGACAGTGAAGGTCTGTCAGAGAGCTAGTTACATATTGAAACCATAAACAGGCGGCTGGGTGAATCCTGGTGCTGTGTATCCATACGGAAAGTTGGCCTGGGGAGGTACTGCACTGGGGCCTGCTGTTAACATCAACTGCTGGCCTAAAAAGACATGAGAAAAAGAGAAAGTTAGTTCAAGATCCCAAGCTTCCTGAATTCTAGCTGTACTATGGGACAGGATTATAAGGCTTTAGCTAGAAATCAGCCCCTGTGCAAGCAGACACTGTCAAGTCACACTTTTACCCAACATGCACCACAGAGTGGGCACCCAGGCCATCTGCTCTTGCTACCAGAAAGCTCCAAAAGCAAGGCAGGACTCAGAGGGAAGATGAGTATCAACTGATCTTGAGGGCATGATAAATGTAACTTGTTTTGAAGAGACCATACTGAAAGCCAAACAAACCAATATTATTTAGCCCATGCATGGTCAGATCTAAAGAGTAAAGCAACTCAAGCAGTTAGGTCTGTTAGGTCTCACAGTCTGGAGAGTGCTGCAAAAGGCCTGAACATACCTTGACAGATGTGTTTTCATCACTAGGACCACACATGCCTCATGCATATGTTAAATTCAGGTTAATATTTATATCAGACAGTGAACCAGTCACATCCTTCCCTTACCAGCCACTTCTGGGTGCTTGTTAGCAGAATGCTTCTTCAGAAGGGCTTCTAGAATAGCAGCACACTTGAGGACAGCCATGGTGTTTTGGCTGCATATTCTTAAAATAGGTGAGCTAGAAAGCCAGTCTGCCTTTCTACTTGGAAGAGCAGAAAGCAGACACATTCCTCAGACAGGAGTAAGAGGAGGAATTTGCATGCTCTGTAAGTTACTCCTGGGTTTGGCAACACCCTGGTATCCCCTGTCCTGTTACCACATTGAAAAAGTATTCCTAAGGTAGAGTTCTGAGCCATGTAAGAGGAGCAATACTTTAGCTGAAGAGCAGAAGAACTGTAAGAGTGAGATGTCACTTAAACAACTTATGCAGTTCATCTAGCAGAGACAACCATTTCAATTACTACCCAGCTGAAACCAATTTACTCTGACTGAACAGTCATGTAAATTGCCTCCACAAAGAGATCAGAGTGACAACAGGTAATCAATTAAAACTAAGTCTTTCACCTACCAAATACTATTGGAGTGGGTTCAGTTACTTGTTCCTCTTCTTTTCTTAGGCTTTCAGAAGCATCAAGTTTATCCACCTACATTGAAGTGAACAGGAGATTTATGAAGGCCTTGTCTAGGAATTGCACCACTGTGTGAAGCTTTTCATGCCTGGTACCTCAGCTATCAAATGCTCCTTTTTAGTCCAAGTTGGAGACTACTAAAAGTCTGCCTATTCCCAGCAAGCTATGCTGTAAACCTGACTTCCCAATTACTTTAGGTATATTGCAATAAACAACAGCTCTCGAATGCAGATGAGATACTCATTACCTCCAAATGAAGTGCTTTCTTGGGCCCTATTCTAGTCACTGGTAACTCTATGACCCACAACACAAACCCTTCACACTGCCATTCTGAGCATCATCTTGAGTGGGCCTAATCTACACTTATCTATTAACCTGCAGTCCCTCTCCCCTTCAATGACAGCACACAGATATTTGCAAATATTCCAGGCCCATGAAGTTTGATCTTACCTAGGACTACAGCCTAACCTGGCTGCAAGGTACTGGTTTAACCCTATTGGTATTCAGAGACTTCTTCTAGGGCAAACTCTAGAGCCATCATGGAAAGTGGTCTATCAGCTTTATACAGATCTCAGTCCTGTGCCTGAATATTGGTGTTACATGCTAACCACATGTGTGAAGTGCTACAGTAATGCAGGACCCCTGAATACAACTGAATGAGGTGGGGGGAGCAATCTGAAGAGGCAACAGTACCTTCCTCCTCTCAGGTTTAACAAGGTATATCTTCTATAAGATCACCACTGAGACTGAAGACTGCAAGGCATAAAAAATCACACAGATTCACATCCAAGTACAGGCAGTACCTACATTTCAGGGCAAACCTACATTTAGCCCAATGCTGTATTTCAGCTGCTCCTCATCCTCCTTTTCCACTGCAAGAATTATATCTGGTCTGAGAACTGCTGTGAGAAGGGTCTCTTACACTTTAGAGATGTTATCTAGATGTGGTGTTTAACAGTTCCCTGAACTTTTTCAAGTTTGCAATTCAAATTAGTAACTTGAGTGGCAGTAGATCTCTTACTGATCCATTTATAGCTGTCAGCCTAACAGCTCTTCAGCGGTACACTGAATATTGGTGTTACCAATGCTATCCAAATTACTATGGATCAGAGCAACTGACAGCTACCCGTTTGGAACTGCCTGTCCTGCTCTGTTTGTCCTCGGGAATGACTCCTGCCCCTGCAGGTTCGTCCTTCCCCGACACTGCCCTACAGTGACTGACCAGCAGCACAGTTCTGCCCTCAGCTGGGCAAACAGCAGGAGTGCTGAGAGCAGCATCCCAAACACGGCACAACAGCAGCTCTGGGAAAGCCGAAACTCATCTGCTCTGCTGCCTAGAAGCAGTTCAAAAGGTTTCCAGGTGAGTGTCATTATACCCTGTGTGCCTGGCCCCTTTTGAGACACTGGCTATTCTGTGCTTTAACACCTTTTTATGCAGAAAAACCAGGTAAGTTCTGGAAGATGTACACATCCTACTGAAACTAGTCTATTCATTTGTGCTTTTGAAGTTAGTTACATGACAATTTTAGACATACCACATTTATAAAGCCCATTCTCCAATTCCATGTTTTGCAGTTAATTCAACAGACTAAATTAGTTTCACTGTAAACCATTTTCACCATGCAGATTTTCCTTCTGGCAAGTTATCCCATATTTAGTACATGTGATTACTTGTAAATCCAACCAGCAGTTTAAAATACATCATTTTAGACCTAAACCTCACATGGAAAGGTTCAGGTAAACTTGTGTGGCAAGCTTCTCCTGAGTGAAATATGAGGAGTAGGAGGCATTTAAGATCTGTGCAAGTTCTTTCATCATATTAAGAGGCAAGAAGTTTACAGAAGCTTTATGGCACTATTCAAACTTGCCATGCCTGAATTATTGCACACTTCAGTAATTTACAGTGTAACAAACAATTTGTCCTTAGAACACATCCTGTTCCATGGCAACTGCTTTTCTTTGCTTATGAACAGCATCCTCCCTGCCACAAGACTTCTGTAATACAGTGAACAGGAACCTAAACACTGAAGTCCTCCTCAATCACTTGTTTCTGTTTCCCATGAAGAGGAGCAGAGTCTGGTTGGATTTTCAAGTTGCTTGTGAATAGTTATCCTTTTAGCATTAGAAAGTGAATAGGAAATGAGTTAGAGCTAAATTACACTGCTCTTCTGGCAGAAGCTACAGCTAGATTCCTGTAAAAGAAACCTAGGATATTGAGGGACACAAATGAACACAAAGAGTTTAAAATCAGAGTGTCACCTTATAGAACAGCCCATCAACCTGCAAGAAAATTCAGAGGGGAATACTTAACATGACTTATTAGAAGCAACCTGACACAGTCACTTTTAAATTGTTCATTTTAATGAAGCTCTTTACTATAATGTCCTATGCAACACTAGAGCCTTCCAAGGCAGGATCTTAGCTTAGTATCTTAGAGCTGCTTGAGACAAGCCTTTCAGGACCACACATGATCAGAATCTCTCTTCTCTCAGCTGAGGATCAGCTATTGGTATAAGTATTGTACAGCCAGACTACACATCTAAAGTTCTGTTTCCCATTAAAAAAAAGCCCAGAACATCTATAGCAGTCTATTCCTATGGCCAAATCAGGAATAATGTGCATTATTAGTTACTGAAAAGCTCTATTCTCTGTATTAAGAACACAGAGTACTTTATTTTCACATTTACACAAAGATAAGAGTGATACATGTGTTGTCCTCACCAAGCTTTCAGTTTCATCAACTATGGTGCTGCTCTGAGCACAGTTGCTTATGTTTAACTAGACCTCTTCAAATCCAAAGGCATCTATTTATAAACTTTACTGGCTAGCCTGAGGTGAGGAAACCCACAGAACTTCAAGAAGACTTAGTGTATGAGGAACAGTAATACTCCATTTATATGCAAAGAGCTCTGATTTGCATAATGCTAATAATACAGCAGGCCGAAGTCTTAACATTTTAGCCTACACAATACTCACTTTGGTAAGGTACTCTCTCATCACTTGGATGAAATAAGGCATTGCAAAGTCCATGATGTTATGTCTCCATGCCAACTCAAGGACTACATCTGGGTGCAGCAAGTCATAGCATGTGAAAAGGCAGGCTGCAAAGCACTCCTGCTTGCCTTCTTCCAAGAACCACTGGAGCAGCTTCTCAGCCAGCTCTGCATCTTTGGATTCTGCAGCATACTGCATAGCATCCTAGAGAAGAGAACAGCAGTTAA
This sequence comes from Scytalopus superciliaris, assembly GCA_013400415.1. Classification (NCBI taxonomy): domain Eukaryota; kingdom Metazoa; phylum Chordata; class Aves; order Passeriformes; family Rhinocryptidae; genus Scytalopus; species Scytalopus superciliaris. The sequence goes on from VXBX01007365.1 coordinate 138,184, forward strand.
GCCTGACCCTTGTCAACATCTTGCTCTACACCTTATATGCATGTTAGTGCTAGCTAGATAAGCCAGGTATCTGACATACCACGAAGTTATCCTTTAACACTAGGCATGTTCTGTTGGAGGCAAGGTACAGTACACACCAGCTCTGAGGCAAGCCACATACATTATTAACATTATCCAACAGACTTCCCTCAAGCACCTGAAATGACCTGGAAAGATTTTGCCTAGTTTTGTAGCAGAGAAGATAAACAATCTTTCTGGTATCTCGCCTACCTAGATACTGGGGATTACCCAGAGCAGCAGAGATTATTGCATCAACTGCTTGCCATGTGGCAAGACAAGACTATTTGCCAGTTTTCCTACAAAGAAAGCACAAACTGGCCTATGTGAGCTCACTACAGGCTTGAAGATTATACCACCATCATCATGTTTCATCTGTACCCTTACAAGGGCATAATTCTCAGTTCTATGAAAGATGTTCCACACTGATACAGATAGAGATGCCATCGACTGATACAGATAGATCCCCAAATACAGGACAACATTATGAAACTAGATTTAAGACATGTATCTGAAATGGCAAACATTTCTGCTCTTGGAGTCTTCCCATAAACTTCAAATGAAGGGCTAAGACTAATTACAACTGCAGATCTGAAACCAAGGCAGCATATTCAGTATCCAGATCTGTGCTTCACAGCTCAGACATCTCATTAACTGACCTTATACAGACGGTCTTTCTTGCAGAGCTCCACGCTCTGTTTCCAGCGGTTGTTGCCCTTGTACAAATACGCTGCAATGCGCCGGAACTCAATCAGTTCGTGCTTTTCCAGACGCTGAGCCAACGTTATGTTATCAAAGTTGTCGTAGGCATCAATGGAAGCTCTCAAACCCTGTTTGAGAGAGAGCTGTTACACATGCTTCCAGGTGGCAGTAGGCAGGAACTGCAGCAGAGAAATGTCTGATCATGGTGGACAAGTGCTTGGGTTCTGCCAGCTGGATGTTGGTACTATGGCTACATCTTCTTCACCTACACGTTTCATGCACCTCTCCAAAAGACATTTTTTAACAAAGCAAGATGCTGACTTAGTCATACTGACTTCAGACACAAAAGAGCTAGTTACCTTTAAAAGGCAAAGTATGTCTTTAAAGAGCAGCCAATGAGGCCAGAAACAAATTGATTTACAGAAGGGCTGCCCAGTAGAGTATATATGCCTGACAGTGACCTTTGTGAGGTCTACCCTGAGAAAAACACCTGTGGCATCTGCTTTTTTGCAAATCATTGATGTCTCAAGACTCCTGCCCACAAAGCGCCTGACTGCACCTCCTCTCTCTGAGGAATTCACAAGTCTTATCTTCTATTCAAGGGAATTACTGTGTCAGCAGCTTTTTTTTTTGTTGGAAAGGAGTATCTCCCAGGCTTAGCAATCTATGTTTTGGGGCTCACCTGGAAATCTTCCTCCTCTGTTAAAAGGTTGTTAAGAGCTTCATTAACTCCCTTGTTGTTGTGGTTCTGGACTGAACGCAGATAAGGCTTTACTAGAAGTAGCTGATTAACCTGGAAGGAAGATGTTTCCAATACAAGATTAGGTATATCCTGACACTGCATACAGGTTCCCACTTGTTATTACAAGAATTTGTGCTTATTGTTAGGACCACTCAGACAAAACATCTTGTATTGCTAGAAATAAAACAGCCTCCCAGGCCAGTTACATTCACTCTTCCAGTGCTTCCCATATCAAGCCAGGACTTGGCTGCTTCTCAGTCCTTTATACTGGAGGTAAATCTACCTGACAGATGTCAACCGTGTTTCCAGTCAGAGCCTGGAGTATCCTAACTTGAGCAAGAGGATTTCTTGTTCATCTACCATCTCCTAAACTCACCTTTGAGAAAAAATTGACTGTCCTGGTGTGATCCAGTCGTGGAGATAACACAAGCAGGAGGTCGTTGATTAGCAGAGGCTTGTAGTCCAGATAGAACTGCAAGGCTTTGTAGTACAGCTCCACATTGGCCACCTGCGTGGTTGGACACTATTTAGTACTTCAAACACAAGTAAACCTAAGGTGCTTAGTTCAGAGTACTCAGCCCACAGTTTATCTGAGTCCTAAACAACTGCTTAAGTTTCCTTCTAGAGGTCAGAAGTTTCACACTTATGCAGAATTCCTGTTCAATCTTATGACTGTTTCTTGTGCCATCTGCTTCCAGATAGCGAACTCAGGCTACCAGGGATAGTACAAACCAATTCTGACCCACCCACAGTTAAGAGATCCTGGCACAGGTAGCCCACTACAGTTAATGCAACCACTGTCAACCTCCCAAAAAGCCAGTAAAGGCTGCAGCCTCAAACAGTCTTTGTTTCCTTAAAACACAGAAGACCAGTCTGAGTATACTGTCTTAAATTTTGTCTAAACTATTCCTCAGTTCACCATGGTCTGTTGTACTCATTGGACTGCCCACTCAATTTCTCACATTGAAACAGCTGGAAACATTTGCAGAAATCTTCCAAGAACAGTTACAGCCTCCGAGAAAGACAGCAGTCAGCTCAAAGGTATTAAGGTTAGGCTTCTTGTTTGTGACCTATGATCCTGAGCAGTCTCTGAAAACATTCTGTGCTAGCTGCTGCCACTCAACACAATGTGCAGTACAGCAGAAAAGAAACAGTGTAAGATTGGACGGATTTGTTTGTGCTAAACTGAGTGGAAGTTTTTTTAAGTACAGCTGGAAAACTGAGTAATAGCTTAAGCAAACTCATTTTCTAAACAGAAATTCTGTTGCCCATTTTTGCCTCTGTCCTAAAAGAAACTTTCAGAACTTCACTTCAGTTAACTAGTTACTGACCTTGGCAATTATGTCTTTAAACTGCCCTTCTTTCCAGGCATCAGTGGGATGATTCATCATAGTAATTATTGCATTGTCATATTCCTCATACTTGTCATAGAGGAATACAAGTTCTGCCCAGAGATGAGCCTGTTCTGCAGCTCTGAGCACCTAATAAAACAAACAAACAAACAAACACCCCATCAGCTTGATTCGCTGACAGCTCCTCACCTTCACTTGCAGAATAGCCACCTTACTGCATACCTTTGGAATATTAACTCTAGACCAGAAGAGCTCCAGATGCTCCCTCATTTTCTGAGGCTTGAATTTGGAGTATAAAATGGCAAGTTCAGTGAACATTCCCATGTGAGCACGCTCTAGGCCCAAAGCAGCTTCCAAAAGGGCAATCAATTCTTCAAAGTAGCCACGATCCTGTATTTTAGGAAAACAAGGATTAATTGCAAATTCATGACCAACTGGCATTTAAAGCTTGCTGAAATGCCTATTTACTTAAATTCAACATGCTTTGATTTCCTCCCCAGTTGAAAGTGCTTAGATTTGTAAGACATGATTCCAATGATGCAACAGAATTATAAAAAAGGGACACTGAAAACTATCACTGCTTCACTTACTACAGAAAAAAATACATATAGCCATCAGGAAATTGAGACAGAGGAAAAATGAATTTAAAGATCAGCCCCCACAGAGTATTGGGTTTTTTGGTATGCTGTCTCAAGTCATCCAGGACATTAAGAGTTACCTGATAGTAACTGATCAGCTCTTCAAGTTCATCAGCATGGATGACTATGTGTAAGCCACAGATCTGTGCCAGGCGGAATTCTTTTCCATCCACACAAGCAAAGCATACCTGTAATGACAGTCAGAAAACAGTCAGCTAACATGACAATACTGCAATGTTTAATCTCCTTATGTTAAGGGGAACATTATTTTGCAAAGCTTTACTAAATTTTGAGGTTTACTAACACTTCCAAATAGGTGTCTCCATAATTCTTGTACTAGAATTAAAATCTGTCCTTCATTTTACATTAAGTTTTGAAATTAATCTTAAATATCTTGGGCAAGAGAACAGGTTATAAAGCTACAGACATACTCTGTAGCCAGAACAATTCGCAAACTGCTACCAGAGCTAAAGCAACATACTTAGAACAAACAACAGAGCACATTGTGCAGACAACTAAAACCCACAAGTTTAAGTTACCTCCTTCCAAGTCCTTGTGCTGTTGGCTTTGCGGCCACTGTCCACGGCCGCCTGATACTCCCCAAGGTGCACCAAGGTGGACGCCAGGCGAGCAAAGTTAGACACATTGTTATAGAGTAGCTTTGCTGCTTCATACATCCCCTCTTCGTAACAGCGATCCCCGACCTGGATTGGGAGTCCAAGGTAAACAGGGGTAACAGCAACTATCAAGGTCAGCTAAGCAGCAAGTCATACATGGGCACTGTGGATCAAGACATACCTGCTGTATATGGGCGTTATTAGGGCCACTAATAAACTCCTCCAGTTCTGACAGACGATTAGTTTTTGCCAAAGCAAAAATAAGTTCTGTTTCTACATAAGACTCTCTAGCCTTCTTCCTGGCCATCTGTAAGAACTTGACTAGGTCCTCCCAGTTATCTGGAAGAGAGGAGATATGATTAAGATCCTGTATTTCGTCATTCTGTATTGCTCATTTGGCCCACCTTAGGAGCAGTTTTCACTAGCAGGCTCAAGGATCTCCTCCACCACCACAGTAAGCCATTTGCATTTGAGTTACAGAATTCCCTGCTAAACATTGAGTCACCTTCATGTAAGGCTGAACTTCTTGACACTATTCTGCAGTCCAGTTGGCAAGCCAATCTGCCACATAAAGCTACATTAATACAGTATGCTTGGCTATATTTTAGATAACAGTCCAAATCATCTCCAAAGGAAGGTCTGTCTTTGGTGTAGCAACACAGACAAGCTTGTTGACAGGAATCTCACTAAACATTGACTCATCCATTCCATGTACTGACTGTTCACATTTCCTCTGAAACAGAATTCATAAATCTCAAGAATCTCTGCTGCTCACTGTAAATACAATAACCTAGCTCATATCCAAACAATCTGAAGTTTAACCATGCTTTGCCTTACCATTTCTATTAGCTGCTTGAACAACTTCCATGTAGGCAGATGGATCATCTGCCTTTATATAGGAGTCAATGGCTTCTTTCACCAAGTCCTTCTGGAGCTGTGCTCTGGCTAACTGACTCCACACTGCTGGTTCATTACATCTCTCTGCAAATTCATAAGCACGGTCTAAGTTGCCAATGTGCTCAATCAACACCTGTTTGAAATTGAAGTTGCAAGTTAAAAATCAAAGCTTTTTAACACTGTCCCTTCTTACAGAATTCTTCCTTCAAGTGTATACACTGCTCTCTGTAAGCAATATGAAGCTAACTGCTCTTAAACAGCCACTTCTGTCTGACGAATCAAACTGTTATGCAGGAACCACACCTCACCTGGATTGCTGAAGTATTAACATCAAATTTTCTGAATATAGCAAAGGCTTCTTCATATAGCTCATTACTGATGGCAATGTTTGCAATATCTGGGGCATCATAGTTATCCAGGCGATTGATGTATTCCATGACTCGGGTGCGGTCAGCCTTAATGGCCGTCAGGATCAGCAGATTCTGGAGGTTCCTTGGTTAACAGAAGGCATAGGCTATAAGCAGTGCACGGCAACACCTGCTCAAGTGACATGGATTGTACATGTAAAAAAAAGACACCCGCTTGCTGTCACTACAACAGCCTCTCATCCCCAGACTGAGACCTCTGGCATTTGCCTTCAGAAAGGCACTGCTTACCAACGTCAATGTGCTCTTTTCTCAAACCGTCACTGCAAACTGTATAGGGTGAGCAAGTTCTGTTCTTAAAACACAAAGCACTCTAAATTCTGGTTTTTCACCTGATTATACACATTGAAGAGTGCTCAGGTACTGCAACCAAGAGACCCATAATAACCTGAGTCAATTCATGACCTAAACAAAGGCACTGAATAGGCTAAACTTGAGGACAAAAGATCTCCTCTTACCTGTGTTCACTGAATACAGAATTATCTAAGACAATCTTTTCCAATAACTCAATCAATTCATTAGGTAGATCAGCAGTCATGAAAGCTTTCACAGTTACAGAAACCTCCTCTGGATCCTGAGTCTCTGATAAAGCCGTCTGGACAACCTAGATTTAAAGGCAGGCATGTATTAAGTGTTTTCCCCAAATGAAGCATTTGCCAACCTATTCCAGTGAACTAAAAATTAAAGGTTCAGAACTTTGAGAGTATTTTGACACAGACAGCAAGAAAGAGCTAATAGCTGTGTCTCATACAGAAGTGAAGTCACACCTTGGGTCTGCATAGGGAGCAAGTTCACTCCACAAGTCACTTCACAGAACAGAAAAAATATCCTCCTGTAACTAAATCTTCTGACCATGAAGGTCAGAGTTAATACCTGCCACTCAAACTCTTAAGAACTCCTGTATGGTTGAGATGAGGCCTTGAAAGACCTTGTGGGAAGGAAGTGCTACTTTAACGCTCCTTAATTTTCCTGAGACATGTCAAAGTCTCCACACACTGAAAGCTCAGCAGTTTTGCTGTACCTGGTCAATAAGCTGCCGCCTGAATGGGTTGTTTTCTTCCAGCACATTGGCCCAGAGCTCAGGGTCCTTCCTGCGCACCAGGTAACGAGCCTCGCTCTTGAACAGCGAGTTCTCATTGCAGACCTGAAGCAGAAGTTACACAGACTGGCATTAATGTTCAGCATCAGTACCACAGGACAGGTTTAGCTAGCAATCAATCAGACAGTCTAGAAGACTGACTAGAACTAATTGCTGACCAATGTTAAATGCCACAGATAAGTCCTCACTCAACCTCTGATCTGCAAGGCTCATGGAGAAGCTCCAGCAGAATTTCCATAGCTTCCCTCGGTTTGCCCGACACACAAATACTGTGACAGTGGCTTCACAGTAATGATTTGCTTCTGTTTGAAGACCTGCAGAAGCCTGAAGAACTTAAGTTTTAAACCTAGAAAGGGGAGCCACTTGCCTGGGCACTTTTAAGTAGTGAATAGTGCTGGTGTCTAAAGCTAGAAATATGTTATGTATTTGGTGTCATTTGCTTTAGTGTTCAGAGTAACAAGTGGCTTGGACTCCCCGTTTAAAGTGTTAAGGGTACATAATAAATGTGACATCTCCTATAGAAGTGCATCACAGAAGAGTTACAAGTCATGATCCTGTTAGTACCACTAGTTTTGATTTCCAGCTAGAAGAGTAGAAACCATGGCCTATTCCATCTTATACCAACAGCTCATGTTCTGTTAGTATCCCAATTAGCTTGTGTTATCTCCATTACCTTGCTGTAAGCAAATTAGTAGTAGCACAGTTTTGCTTTATGCTTCGCATCTCTCAGTTTGCAGAAGTTGAGCCTTCTTCTAGGAGACAACAATGTCTCAAGAATAATTCTTTCAGCAGGAAGATATTTTCTCCATAACCAGAAACACCTGCTCAGAACATCAGTTCAAGGAAGAAACTGGTATGGACGGGTTTTTACAGTTAACCAGAATGCTAAAGCTAATCCTAGCAGTTTCCTAGCAAAACAATTCAGAGCACCTTCATATCCTGAAATAAAGAAGTCAAATGTAGCCCAACCCTTTTTTAACAGCTACAGTGGAGGTATTACTTCAAAAATAACTGCTTCAGGCTGGAAAGTCATCCACTTTCAGCATCAAGCCTGAATTATACTACCATTCCAACAGTCAGAGCTGATGTTCCCTGCACATACTAGTATGGAAGTGCAGGTAGAAGAATGTTGTTTTCCTCAACAGCCACAAGCACTACAATCTGGCATTAAGCTCTGGTGTTTATGTTGAGACAAGGAAGTGTTTGAGAACTCTGAGAATTTCACTTGCTCTTGAATTTCTGAGGAAGGCTCTAGGAACAACAAGCTTCAAGATAGGAGAGGAATGCTATTGGAGTAAGTCCTTGTAGTTTGACTGTCAGTATTTATTTTCCTCATTTCTGGTTAAGTATTGGAGCAACTCTAATGGTCAATCACAATAATGGAAAATTACAAGTCCTGTTCTAGTTTCAGGGAAACTTTTCTTCTTACTGTAGAGACAGGCTAAATGACAGTCTGTCCCTGTTGCTGCTCAAGTGTTTAAGGCTCAAAAAAATAAATTAAAATCAAAGTAACAAAGATTCAATGGTAGGCATGTACATTATCTGGGTCTCCATGTCAAAGAATCCTGCCTGCCTTAGCTCCTGAGTGAGGCTGAAAGACAGGATTCTGCAAGTGTTATACTAACAGCCAGCTAGGCTTCCACTTCAGGCAGCAAATAGTTCTTTAACATGTTTACAGATGCAGTTTTTCTAACCTTTATGAGTTCCAGATCACATTGCCCCCTCTCATAAGCAACGCAGGCCAGATGAGGGTCCCTCTTCTCACAATATTTGCCAACGACACGGCTGTCATAGTAAGGATTCTCACGGAGGAAGCGCTCTGGGTTATTATTACTGTCAATGTAGATTTTGGCCAAAGCATTATGAGTCGCAGGTTCTTCACAGCCTTCATGAATCCTTGATTCAAGCCATGGCAACAGCAACTTAAGCCTTTGAAGAAACAAACATTTCAGGTTTTAAGTAAGACAGAGGCATGCTTGACAGCTACTCTTCAATACCTGGCCTTCCCTTCAAGCAAGTCTGCTGGTCAAACTTAAAAGCAAATGCAGACCAGCCAGTTATTTTTAATGAGTCTTAAATGAGTGGAGTTTAACATCAGGGAAGGTTGTAGGTGCCAGCAGTTTTACAATCTTTCAACTCCTGTTCTGCTAGCTGGCAGTTCACACTTCAAGTTATTTCTTCATTTTACCGTTAACTAGAAACTAATTAAACTGCTGTGTGCCTACAACAAGACTGGCAAGACAGTGTGATCCAGATTCACTCCAAAGGCACATCCCATGGCTGGCTATACAGGAGTGTTCAAAAGCCATGTTACTCATCACACAGCACTGTCAGCCATTGCTGTATGGCCCAAATAATCAAGAGACTGACTAACAAATCAAAATTGCTTTTCTATAAAGACACAAACCAGTATTAGTATTGTATAATTTAACAAAACTGCATCCAATCCAATAGGAAGCCCAACACTGATGTCCACAGATGCATTTTTATTACCGATTTCGTTTTTCCACTTCTGCCACCAGCTCATCTGTTGAGAACTGCCCTCTAACCACCATGATCAAGTTCTTGATGACATCTTCAGAACAATCTACATCAAGAAGCCCTCCAACCACTGCTGGTATACGGCTGGGATTCACCTAGAATAAGCCACCATCATTAAAATTAGTTATTAGCATTACTAATAACCCACCACCAGTCTTTCACACGGGGAAGTTCTTGTTAACAATTTCAGTTATGCTTTAGACCAGTGAAGTCAAGGTAACTAATGCATTTGTATATAAATTCCAGGTAAAACATGTTTGTGATAGACAAAAGGCTCACTGAAGAGCCTCTGCACTGGAAGAGTGAGAAGAAGAGACACAGCAGATTATGCTGTAGTCTACTAAAAAGTTAAGTTCCTTCTAAGGAGGGAAAGAAGAGTTTAACACAGAATTCTCCTTACCTTTTGCACGTAGATCTCTATATACTTCTGCAGGTTATTGCGATATAAATAGAGCACCAGGTCATGAACGAAGTCAAATCGATCACAGACAATGATCAGAGGAAGCTGATCTGTGAGCTTTGCCTCCTGTATTTTGAGAGGGGGAGGAAAAAAAGTCATCAGTAAGCAAACACCACTCGTTCAAGTGCTTTCAAAGCAGAAAAGACTGACCAAGTTCCCTTAGCTCTAGGAATCACAATATGTTCCCATTTAAGACTGCCAAGCAGACAACTGACTTCAAAGGCAAGTTAGTCACTATGAATACTATGTGGCTGGTCTCTCAGTCAAGTCCTAAGTTTAAGTTCTTCACTAAGTGCCACATTAGGTCTACATCTCCAGCTTCAAAATTACAATCAAGTCACGTATCAATTCAGAAGACAGTTGCTAGGCCAAGAACTTGACAATGCAAAATGAAGAGGCATTAAAACCCCCTTTTACCAGTCACAAAGCAGGCCAAGTGTTGTAGCAGAGGTCGACTCCAGTTTTAGTAAGCTTTTCTATCCAATAGCCCTGATAAAGCACCTGCTGAATACTTCAGCATAATCTTTCCTTCTGCCAGCCTGGATTTCACCTATGGTTAGGTGACAACATATTCATGAGTTTATACTAGTTATATCATACAGGCTAGTTTCAAAGGAATGTGAATTTGGGCTTGTTTTCCCAGAGACAGCCTAGAAGAATGAATCTTATGTCTGAAATAGAATTGGACTCCTATTTCAACCCCACAAAAGACTCACAGCCATGACAGATAAGCCTTCCTGCTGTTCCCCTCCATTAGAAAGCTGTAGTTCTGCTGCTAAGCAAAACATAGGTAAGGCTCTTCAATCCATCGGGCAGAATATTTACCTTCAGAAAGTTCTTCACTCGTTCTGGGTTATAGCAGTTACTTTCACGACAGATTCTTTCCACTTCCTTTATCTGACCAGTCTTGCAAGCTGCCTGGATGTACTTGAAGTGAACATCTGGATCCTGGCTAAAGTTTACAATGGAACCCAAGAAATAGAACAGTCCTAGAAAGAATCACATGTTTTTAGCATTGTTAGAAGGGTAACTGAAGCAAGTGCAGACTGTACAGGCTTCAGCTTGTGACTAAGTTCAACCCTGCTGAGAAAGAAGCTTTCATTCAACTGCAGGAAATCTTAGGATTCTTTTCCCCTCTTTCAGGTTTCATCTTTCTTTCTGATCTTTACTCAAGAGGGTTAAGAAACTACCTAGAACAAAGGTACCCATAGAATTCACTGAGATGAGCTCACTTTGATAAATGCATCCTAAGGCCCAGCCATGTGACAAAGTACCTCTCCCATAAAAGCTACAATCTTTACTATTAGCTTCAATCAAGCAGTGCTTCCAAGTAAGCTGCTTCCCTCTAATACTGTACCTTCATAACTTTTGAAAGACTCAAAAAGCTCCACAAGAGACTGGGTACCAAGCTGCTCATGGTATTTGGAAGCAACTTGCACACAGAGCTGTAGGTTTTGCCTGATGTTGGCTGACAGCATGGCACGCAAGCACTCCACAGAATCTTCAACGGAGAGTGAGCCAAAAAAGTTCACAAGCCACTGCAAAGAGACAGGAATTTTACTCAGTAACTTATACAAGGATTTCGCTGACTTCTAGACCAAAGATTTAAAAAGAAACACACACTCACCATCTTTACAACTACAAAAGTACAGTTTAGAAAGAATGTTTGAAGTGCCCATCTAGGAAAGTGAGGTCAGATTTAAGCCACTGAAAGTACAGACTACAGTTTTTACTCAGTAACTGGACAAATGTTCTTGAATCACAGCTACCTGTTCTACTTCAGTACCTACAAACCATCTCAGAGCATATGCAGAAGTGATAAAGACTGAAAGCTCAAGTGAACTGAACACTTCCTTACCCTGTATAGACTTACCTCAGGATTCAAGAGGTGAGTATGAACAACGGCACGTTTAATGTCATAGAGATCTGTGTAGTGTTCCAAGGCTCTCTGGAGCAAGCCTGCCTTTTCGCACAGCTGGGCAACATGAGCACGATCGTAGTGTGTAAACATTTGGTTTCCAAGAATGGCATCTGCAACCTAGGAAGGTACATTTCATATTCAGACTGTCAGAGAATCACAGCAGCTCAGCCTACAAGCTGTTGAAAAGTCACAGCAGTGACTTAGTAGTCTTTCATGTTACTAAACTACTTACAGGTATCAGAATTAGACATCATACTCCTGTGCAAGTCTACTGTTGTCTCTCCCCTTTTTTGGAGGAACTGGGCTAAAAGGTCTCACCTGTGGGGCATGAATCAAATTCATTTCCAGGAGACGAGTCTGGAGGTGCCCTTCTGCAGGGCGGTTGTTCTTCAAGGCGTCCAGCAAGAAGGATGTGCACTGCTGAAGAAGACTGTGCTCCATGAACACATCCACAATCTGTTGAGATTGGTCAAGTTAGAGCAGGGGGTCTATATACACACATGCACATTTTTCTGTGTATACCAACAGCCTGGCTAGAAAGGCAGCTCACCAAAGCACCTAGCATGCTGCATTCCCTTTGTTTTCATAGGATTGCTACCATGGTAGCAGAGAGGCGAGTTTCACACTTTCCTTTTTCTCTAGAATAGAAGAAGTGCATTACTCTGAGGTATTATGCCAGATTTTGTCACCCACTCTATTTAGTTCTAGTACAGCAGGCAAATCCCATCCCTTCTCTCTTGCTGGGGTAGTTGCTACACAAAAAGCCAAGAAGTAGCTTCAGTTATTTAATAATGCAAAATGTTGCCTCGTTTCTCTGTCCATTTAACCAGAAGTGTCCACTGGCAGCCAACTCAAGTTTATTTGTTCATCTTCCTGCAACTGCTCTGCATGGGAAGAGTTAATGCTCCATTAAAGCCAAGAGTAGGACAGTAACACTACTGCTTAGACTAAGACTGTGGCAGATTTGTTATCAATAAACCAGAGAGCTTCCACAAGAACTTGAGAACATATTTGCTTCTAAAGACTTAATGGTAACCAAATTTGACTACATTAGTTTAGCCAATTTTCTAACCAAGAGAACTAGAGATCTGAACTAGCCTTACCAGTCTCCAGAACTGTACTGTGCTACTATCTCTGTCTAGAAAGAGACCAGTACTCTTGTTGTAGACATCACCTGGTTAATGTTAGCCAGTGGCTCCTCATCCTGTACCAGCATCTGAGAGAACTGCAGGCCTTGCTCTGGACTGACTCTCATCACACTTCTCAGTAGGAAGATCCAGTCTGGGGTATAACCAACCTAGAGATTTCAGAAACAGTCAGGCATACCTAGGAAGCTTTACACATCTGTTTGGCCTTCAGATTCTTTAGCACAGGGACTATGAACTGCTGTGAGCTTGCCGTGCCCATCCCCTATCTTCCTGGAATTCTCAGACAAAAGCACTGCTTGTCTGTTGACACAGAAATTCAGTATTCACCTACTTAGTAAGTGAACTTGTGCCAGGGCATTTCTCTTGCCAGGTAAAAAAACTGTTTGGGACAAATCTTTCAACAGTCTTAAGGCACTATTTATCAAGTCCTAAACTTACAAGTGAACATTAGGCAATTTTTAAAAATTTTTAAATAGATTACAAAAGTCTTAGGAATTTAGAAAGAATCTTATCTTTATTCCCTAGAATAATCTTGAGCCAGTCCATTAATTTGATAGTTCATAACATTCTGGATGTTTTGAATTTTATGTTTTGCAGACTGCTCAGACTCATCATACACTACGAGTTGCACTATAACAACGAAGAAAACATTGTTTCTCAATCTTAACTACTTATCAGTTTTAAGTGACAAGAATCAAACTTATCTCACAGAAGATAGCTTGTTGAGAATGCACACATTAAACATAAGATAGAGCCTGCAGTCCGTGATAAACAACTTTACCTTTTTAGCATACAGCACTATTTTCTGGAATTGGCCCGTTTCAGCAAAGCACTGAATCACTTTGTTTGGCACATTAGCACGAAGGTACACGCTGAGTGCAAGGGTTGGGTCAGCCGTCTTCACCAAGTCTCCCAGCTCCTCTGAGCACTCCAGCTGCAGTCAAAGGGGTATTTTGTCAAGCAGAAGAATTCAGAGATGTAGGATCAACAAAAGTATTGTTCACACTCAGCTGTTACAAGGCAACAGAAGCAGGCCAGTATCACAATTGAGCCTACCTTGTCTTCCTTCAGCCACTTCTCCAGGAGCTGTTTGCGGCCCTGCTGCAGGACAGGGCGACACAGCTCCAGAGACTCAAACTTATTCAGCTGTCCCTGGTCAAGCAATATTCCAAAGTACTGGAGCAGGGGAGAGGCCTGCCCAGGCTGAGCTGGTACACTCTGGAACTTCCTAATTGTATCACTGGTACGTAGAATTCCCTGAAGAGGCACAAGAGAGAAGCAACGCTTAATTACTGAAGGCTGAATAATATTAGTCAAAAAAACCAGATGTGAGGCTATACACTGAAGCATCTACTGTTAAGTCTCCAGGATGGAGATCATCAAACCAAAGACACTGTAGCAAGAAGTCAGTGGCCACAGAATGTCTAGTCTGGTTGGAAAAGTCAGGCAGATGCTCCTTTATGGGATGCAGGAGAATACACTAGTCAGAACCACTACCAGACTGCATAGAACTAAGGCTGATATTGCAGCACTTTAACTTTTGGATGTCAAGTACTGACCAAGCTGAGGCAAATCTCCATAACTTCTAAGCTTTACCTTTGGAGTTATTTACCTTTGGTGCCGATGCAGCTACTTTAGCAGCATCTGCGTAGTTTCCTTGAGCAAACAGCGTGTTAAACTTTCTGGCAAACAATTCCTCTGCCCCAGCCAGGTTACTACGAATGGCCATACGCAGCCCCAAGTCAGGATTCTGGAGAACATTCGTAGCATAGTTCACTATGTTGTCTTCCTCAACACATACAGAAAGCACCTGAAAGGACAAGAGGCATATTGAGAAGTACCGTCCTTTCCACAGCTACTATCAAATAATACAGCAACAAAATGGCTATGCAGCCCATGAGTGAAGCAGTATATTATAAAAACAAACAAAAAAAGGTCCTCTCCAAGTAGTTCTGTACTAAGAGAGATTAAAAAATTATTAATCGAATATTCACTTGCTCCCTTCCATGATGCCACTCATGAGCTTCATTCCATCTGAACTTTAGAAGGCTGAGAAACAGAATGATGGATTTGTTACCTGTCCTTTTTTGTTCACACCGATAATGCCTGAGGTAGGTTCATGAGGAGCTGTGACAAAGATAGTATCAGCACTAATACGGTTCATGTAGATGCACACTCCAGACTCCAAGTCATACATGTGGATATAGCCATACTTCGTGATCAGATAGATAACACCATGCTTAACTCCAATCTGCCAAAAGATGGGTTTTTATCAGTCAAAACTAATACTGTAACAGCTAAGACAGCTGCCTTTAGCCTAGTCACAAGAAAGTACTGCAGTGACATGCCTTTGCACTGACACTAAGAACAAATATAGCTTCCGGCATCTTCCTTACAGACTCAAAAGCAATGAACAGCTTTGCTGGCCATTTGCAGGCATAGCTCCAGTGAACAGAGAGGTTGAAGGGAAATTAAAATTCATCTGCAGCAAAGGACATACTCCTCATCCTAATGAGCCAGGCTGAGGGAGAAGGTTTGGGCATAATCAGCATTCTAGTCTAGTTATGTCAGTACAAGTTTCTCTTCAGAAATACTAATGAGATAAACCCATTCTCTTCCAACAAAGCCTAGCCAAAGCACTAGCAGAAACTACACCAAACTCATCTACTGAGTACTCCAGTATACCTGTCAAGTCACTGAAACTGGGGAGGCTTTCAAGCCAGAACAGTCTTCAGACAAAGAAGTATTTTCCCCTTGGAAAAAGTCTTTGGATGTTTTGTTAATTAAGCCTCAAGCTGAAGTACAGAGCCACATGAATCCTGCCAAGCACACAACTTGCTTTATTTACCTTCATTTAAGGCACCTCTTGGTCCACTTACAAAGCTGGTCTATTGGACTCCTCAGCAGTTGCATGCTCTGAGATAGTCTGCTTTTATTACACAATTTCTAGTCCTGCAGGCATTCTAAGTGATGTTTGGTCTGTGAAAGCAACCAGCTATGTTCTTTCCTGAAGAACCTCCCACAATGTCCCAAATTGCCTTTTCTATGCTGTTACTACAGGAGGTATGCTAATATTCTTATCTAGAACTCTGAACGTCAGTAAGAAGCTCAATACCTGAAGACACTGTTGAGGGTTTTTTGGGGTCTGTTTTGTTGTTTTCTTCATGGGCTTGGGGTTTTTTTTGGTAGGGTATGGATTGGAGCTTTTTCTTTATTTTATTAAACACAACCTTAAGTTGACATCTAGACAAATACAGGAACAGTCTATGTATTTGAGTTACTGTTTCGATGTCCTGGCTACCTCCTACAAACCTATTAATATCCCTCCCAGAACTGGAAGAATGACAGCAAAGTGCTAGTAAAAAGCATTCTTTACAACAGAGATGACAGCTACTTGCCAGCCTATAACATTCATTTTTTTGGGGTCAAACATTTACCTGCATTGCCACAGGAAAGTCTGTTTGTGCCTCAGGTGGGAAAAACACATCAACAGCTTTCTTAACAAATGGCTGATTTCCAGTAGCTGGCTGACCTACTTCAATTATGTGTAGCTAGGAAGAAAAGAGTTCATGTCACAAGATTGCCTGCAAGTACAGCCACATGAAAGAAGCTCCTCTCCTCTGATATGCTGCTGAAGTCATCTGCCACATTTGGCCAGCCCAGCCTGGGAGCTGTGCTCCACATATTCAGTGTGGTAAGTTTTCTAGAACTCGGTAAATTAAAAACTGGGGAAATATTAAAAAAAAAAAAAAAAAAAAAAAAAAAAAAAAAAAAAAGGAAAAAAAGGAACAACCACACTTTCTATGAAAGCAAACAATCAATTCCTACTCAAGATATCCTGTTCAAGATGTTTTGAGTCAGTGTACTGGTTTTGGCTAGGGTAGATTTAACTTTCTTCACAGTAAGGGGCTGTGAAGAAAGTTAACCCCACTCCAGACAAAACCAGCACAGTCAGACTTGTTGATTTGTGAGTTTTGCAGGACAAGGCTAGAAAGGCCAACACATTTATTTTGCTGTTACCTCAGCTCTTTCTGCTCAGCAGTTGTAGCATATTCAGCTGCTACTGAATGCCACATTCAGTTTGATGCAAACAACGTATCTACAGCACTACAGCTTATCTAGCCTCTTTCTATACCAAATTCAAGACACATGAGACTGCTTAAATGACTACTTCATACACACAAAAAACCCTACAAGGAGATAAATTGATGTTTTAACACCCTGGGGTCAGTTCTTATTGCGCCTACATTTGTTCTTAGGCTTAAATTTCACCCAAGGAACCCAACTTTTTGCAGTTTCTATGCTATTGCAAGAAAGTGTTTTGATACTCACCAAATATGCTGCTCACATGGTTCCCAGTAAGAACACACACTGAACATGTGATCACTGAAGTTCTATTAGCATGGAGTTCTGCTACAACACAACAAGAACATGGTTGCAGATTTTACCTTGCCTCCTGCAGGACTCCTCACAGCAAAACAGAAGAGGGTAGAAGGTTTGGCATTTCCCTCTATTTTGAATTCTGCAAAAGCTGCTGCATGGCCTTCTATAGGTTGGGAGACTTTTCTATCAACTGAGTACAGCTGCATTGCACCAACCACACGATTTTGCTAGAAAAAAGAAAGGTCAGCTTTTAGAGATAAGATTTCAAATGTTTGTAGCTAAACCTTAGGGATACTAAACTAAAAAGCAGCAAATTCTTCTCATCCCCTCCTCCAACCACATTCAAAGTCAGGTTATTCCCACACAAAAGATAATTTTGAGTTTTTGATCTACAGAAACCAAAGTGAAGCTACAGCATTAAGGGAAGTGGGGCCAGGGCTCTCCCAGTTGTCTTCACAACATGCTGTTTCCAGGGAACTTACCTGTGCTGAAATTCCTATCAGCAGCAGCCATTTTTGGTGTTCATCTGTTCTGTAATTGATGATTTGGCAGCCTGCAAGACTGGCATGTCTGTCAAACATCTTCTGGGGTTGTGATTCTCCCTCCATGCTCCAGTGGTAGACTGCTGTCTCTGTCACCAAGGCAACTGTATTCACAGATATCCATTTCCAGAAGATCACTTCCTCTGCCATTGTGTGGGCTTTCATTTTACTTTTCATCTCAATGTTAAAGATCTGAAGTGTTTTCCCAGCTAGTATGACAAAATCCAAGAAACATCATAGATCAATCACCACAATGCCCATCCTTTAGTCTGCCTATTTACAAGAACCCAACTTAACCCACTGTTCCAGTGGTGTTACAGATAGGGTTAGTGTCCTGTCACATCTGAGTCTCTTTTGATAGTTGACTCTTGAACAGAATCCCCTCCCCATCACCAACACCTCTACCATCCTGAAAACAAAACACATCCTTCTTACAGACACTTACACAGACACTCCAACAACTGACAAGCATAGACATTTTAATTAACCATAAGCTACAGTTAAAAGACAGTCTAAGCTACAGAGCTTGTGTAAACTCTTGTTTAGTTGGCAGCACAGGTATGCCAAGTTATAGGTGTCTAGTAGATGTCATCCATTAGAAAGAAAGGTTCTAGTTTGTGTCAATTTAGTAGCTGCTGTAGGTGACCTGGACTGAGTCCAACAGCACAAGACTTACAACAGCTCTTGAGATAGTCAAACATCACAGCTTTCATTTTATTCTTCTGTTGGAAGAACTGCACACTGAACTAGATGGATGGGCTCTGTACAATGTCTACTGAAGAGGACAGTCGAAAGTTCAGAAAGACTGCAGAAAGGTTTGGAGCTTTAGTTCCGTTTAAGATTACTGCTTCACGATTTAGGAAACTATACTGCAGGGTTAGGCTTGATTTTAGCATTTCTTTTAACTACCAGAAGCCCTACCCTAGTAAGAGTAGGCTTAATGCCACTGTTAAGTGAACCAGCCTATAAAGAATAAGGAAGTCTATTCCTTTAAGGAAGTCAAAGTGATATTTCACTACAGAGGAGACAACTCAGCTCTAGGAATATTGTTTTCTGTTCACAAGACACCCACTCAGACTGCTAGAGTATTGGCTTGTAATGCCATTATTTCTATCCACATTTCAGAAGTGTTTCCTGTTAGTAACACTTGTGACTGCCAAAGTGGGAGATGTTCGTTGATAAAGGCTGCCGAGAAATTGTTTTCAAGAGATACTAACCCCAAGCTAATACATATCTCAAACTGCTCTATAACATTTTATAATAATTTATACTGTGAATTGACCATATTAGTTTAATGCAGTGCTGAGAGCCAACACAAGACCTTACAGCCAGCACATGCAGAATTGCTGCCTGGTTTAACTGCATAAAGAAGGAACCGTCAACCCAATCAGGGAGATCCCAGGACAGCTTGCTAGCCTTTTTTGGGACCAAAAGCAGCCTGTTCATGAACACCTTGCTCTGCATGTGCAATTACTGCATTACACAGATGCAATAAGCCCAGGCCTGTGAACTGATAGCTGGAAACAGCACATTTACTGTACTGGACAACAATTTGTCCAGCAGTGCCCTGGTGCTATCAAGGGATGGATTTTGAACTCCCACAGTATGCAGCCTCACATGCAGAAGGCAGACAAGCAGTGCTGGAAGGGCTCTGGTCACCATCTAAACAGCAACACCTGCATGTGCAAACAGAAACTGCTCTTAAGGACAGTCTTACAAGTTTTAAGAACATAAAAGAAACCAACAGGCTACTGAAAGGAGCTAAAAGCTCATGCTTGTCTACTTTCTAGACTAAATTTGACTGCTGTGTTACAGTTGGAAATGGCTTTAGAAGCTTCATTAGGCAGTTTAGCTCTGGATGCTGGGAGCTGCAGGTGCCATAGCTATACAACTCCCTAAGCATGGCAACATAAATTTAAACTTCACAACCCTAGACTGTAATTAACCTACAAAAAAAAAAAAAAATCTGTTATTTAGATTCATAGAGAGCAGGACCTGCTATAAAGTCATAGTGAGGACAAGTGTGCATTTGAGTCTTATGTCTACTTGAACACTTTATTAGGCCAAGATCAAAGACAAAAAGCCAGACTCTTACATAAGTTTTTCTAATGAAGCTACCGAACTGATGAGACTACTTAAGACTGTACAGGTCTAGTCAAGTAAACAGATTCAGTTTTCAAATGCTAGCACAAGAATTTACATTTCAGTTCACCAGAGCATGAAGTTTCTCCATTCCACAAAGAATGGAGGCACCCCCAAGTGCTGCATTCTCCACTTACACCGACTGCCAAGTACTCTCAGTACAGAGCAAAGCAAGAGAATCACGCACACAAAGACAACGCATAAACCTTGGTACACCAAGAGAATGCCACATGCAATCCAGAAATGAAATTGTGCATACTGTATTTCAGTTTAAACCAAGAACCATTTCATTTCTTTTTCTGAGGGTGAGTTTGTACATTTATTGCTCAATAATACTGGGATTATGAGCAACTCCCAATCATGGCACACTGAGACACAATATGCAACCGTTTTGACTACTGAAGTCTCGCTCAATCAGCAGGGAAAAGTCTGGAGTGACTGGCTGACTTAAACCATGTCTTTAGGTTATCATGGGTAACATATTAGTTAGGTAGCTCTATTAATCCTCTTCTCTATCCAACCCTCTGATCATTAGATTATTTATAGAAGAGATCATTAAGTTTGCAACACTTGACAACACAACTTTGTATCTCAACATGATATCATTAACTCAACCACATCTGTTCAGAGGACAGATTTATTCACTCTGAATGGACAGAACAATACTCCTTTTGAGCAAGTCTTAACTGGCAAAAAATAAAGCTATATTCTTTGAAGTTCGTGATAACTTATTTAGTATTTTTGTTCATTAGTATGTTAAATTCAGATTATACAGTATCCTTTTAAGAGGTAGATGAAGCTCTGCTAGTATAGAGAAGGCACTTTCCTTGCCAATACAGTTCAAAGGGGTCCAAGATTAAGGACAGTGAACTCTTAACCCATCTAAACTTTTTTTCAGTTACCTTTACCCATATTCCAGGTAAGGCAGTCCTTTGCAAGATGTATAACCATCTCAGCTGAAACATAAACTCAGCTGAGGTCAAACAGTCACACTTTAGTTTTCACCTGATGTCAGTATAAGCCTGAGATCAAAGATAAGAAGTTACAGGTTTTGTGCCAGTTCTGAGGACAATTATTTCTTGGACCCCTAGGTAATTTCACCATGATTTTTCACAATAAAAAACACACTTAGGCAGAAATGAACAGCACACAGGACATGCTAGCAGAGGTCTCTCATAAAAATATTGCAACTTCATTTTGTCTATCAACTGTACTTCCATCATACACACACACACACAGACATTAAGAGCACACTCTTCTTCACTCGGTACAGTCAATAGTCAAAGCAGCCAAATGTTAGAAACAAGCCAATGGGGAACATTGCCACCATAATACCAGTTGAGGATTAAGATTCCCCCACCTGGCTATGAAGTGAACTGTTAAATGGCCACCTTAAAGTTCTGCACTTTTTATGAGATTAGACCATTCTGAACTACCGAACACAAAATGTCAGGACAAAGTTCACTCACCATCTGTTTAGATAAGATGCAGGAAGAAAAGTACATAGTCAGTAATAGTTATTGAGATTAAATACCAGATGCTGGTCATTTGAGAAAAGAACCAGACATGTATTAAAAAATTACTTGAGCTCAGAGTGCTACTTAAAGGCAGTAACAACACCACAGGTACTGGTAAGCAGAGGTCTTTTAGCTGCAAGACCTCATGCTTGTCAAACTTCACGTCTGTACATTCAGACTGTCACAGTTACCAGCCACCCTTATGACATTTTTGTTGCTATCTAGTAAACCCTACAGAGCTACAAGAAAGGGCCACGACAGGGCAGAAAATAAGAATGGCTTTACATGTATGTAAGTGTCCATTATGTTTACAATACCTGTTTAAAGGGAAAGCATACCAGATGCTGACCTGGTCCTCAGCGAGGATAGGAGGCTGCAGTGCCAGGTCCAAGCATCTCACACCCACTTGGAGGCAAATCATCCAAAGATTACTGAAAGATCTACTGCCAAAAATACAGCATGCAAGTTCAGGCAAGAATTCTTATCCTCATATACATTCTTCTTAGAAAATTTACATAAAGCTGAAGAGCATTTGTAAGCAGTAATGCAGCTGAACAGTAGTTTCCATACTGCAGTGCTAAAGGGTTACTCACCTTTCAGTGCTATTACTTTAGAGGCTGGATTCATGATGGCACTTTCTGCAGAAATTGGACGTCTGATGGGTGTTGTGGGATCACTCATGTCAATTATCACTACCTGTGCCTGCTCTCCCACCTTCTCTCTGATGCAGATGAACTTGTCAGATTCCATTGTTAGGGTGCTGAATCCAATGTTTGCTGGGTTAATGCCCAAATTTTGGAGCTAGAAAGACAAAAGAGTGCTCTATTATCCTTTCCACGTTGAAGGTCTAACTCAAACCTCTATGCCTAAAATCTCCTCCAGGAGGAAATCCAAGACTGACAAATTTCTCTGACAAGAGTGTAATTACTGACCTATGATTTATCTTCTGATTCCTTTGTTTCATAAGTAAAGAAGTACACAATTGCCAGTATTCAGGTCCTAAAGACATTCCAAAGTTGTGTTATTGATGCAAACTAAAAAAGGAGGTTTAACTTAAGCTTAACCTGGTTGTAGTAATGTGATAGACTGAATACAAGCAGTAGCATCACTATTCCAGTTTTAGCAAGGCTGGTAAATGTGATATTCAAAACTTAAGTGGCAGAACTACAATGTTCAGCATCAGTGGGTCACACAGAAATAACCAATTACCCTTATGCAATCCACTCGTAGCAACAGTATGGAATGAAGTCTACACAGCAAGTCTCAAACAGCCTATTTTTACAAGTGGGCTTTGTTCATCTTCTTAGAATCCATTTTTTACCAGTGAAAGCTGTGTTCAAATAATCAGTCATTCCATCTCTCCTTGCCCAAGATGTCACGCCATTTGGCTCAACACAAAGGATAAGACTGCAATGCAGGCCCCTTCCAACCTTATGCCCAAGTCTCAAAACGTAACTTGCACACAACAGTAGGAACAAAGCAGTTACTCTCAATGTAACATGAAGTCATTTTGTGCTGCTGAATAGACTGCCCTAGAAGATGGCTATTTCTCATTTTCATCCTTTTGTGTTGCACTTCTTTTCCATTCACTCTCAATTTCAGGCTAATAGGAGGAGGTGGCAGGGAACCAACATGACTGTTTCACTGGTCTGCAGTAAATCAGATTTACCTGTGCAGCACACCCCAGCTTGGTATGTCTGCAACCTGCATTTTATAGAACAGTAACTGTGACAAGCCTGAGCACCTGCTTTATGCCCCAGGGCAATGCTTTTCAAGCACAGGAACTGCATCAGCTTCACTGAAGCTTCTCAAGGGATTAACCTACACTGATTTTCAGTGCACTGCAAGTGAAAAATTGCTGCCCTCAAGGAGACAGGAGAGAACCTACCACCAGCATCACTGAGTCATTAGACTCCTTTTATACATACCACCAGGACCTTCATACAATGGACTAAACCCCTTGGGCAAGAAGTCCCATGACGGTGTCACAAAAACTGTTTTCATGCATTTGAACTGGCTGATCACGGCTTGTTACAGCTTCTGTAAAGCTACTCACTTAAAATTTAAATTGGGTATGTTACAGATGCCTAGAAGTGTGGTGTGTCAGGACTGTGCCCAAGAACGCCTCAGGAATTGTTTTTTTTCTGCTGAGCTGACTAATGAAGAGCCATTCAGCTCAGTAACTACTAATCTCAGCAGACTCAAGTTTCAGTAATGCAATACAAGCCAAATGGACGCATGCGTAAAAGGACATTTACTCATTCTCGCAAGTGTCTCTCAGAAGAACTGAGAGCCATTCAGCTGATACCTCCCTTCAGAGGTAAATACTTCAGTACACACTAGTAAACTTCAGTAGGTGCCATTCATTCCAAAAGAGAACCAACATTTAGGCACAAGGCTGTCAGAACATGCTTGCACCTGGAGTTTTGCAAACAGATCTGCTGGGCATGCAGCTATTACAGACTCGTGTGACAGCAAGGAAAGAAGTTTCCATACCAAGACAACTCCTGTACCTTTCACACGTTAACACAGAATGTTTTAGTACCCAATAGACATGCAAGTTGTAAACTCTATCAACTTCTGTGACCTTGAACAATTGAGGAATAAATGATGGGCTCTTAATTCTACTGTTCTCGCTCACAAGCTCTAAATCAGACAATGCCCACTTATTGTGACAAATTACACCTTCAGACACTTGAGCACTTCAGTGTGGAGCATGATCCGGGTCCATCTGCCCACAAAGCACAGTCCATTCTAAGAGACTGATAAAGCATCACAAGAGTGGTGAAGATTTAACAGCAGCACAGCTAAGTTCCTAACCTGATTTAATTAATTAAAAACCAGATGTATTTCCAGAGCACTGAAGTAGAAACACAGCTTTCTCAAGGTCTCTTCTCAATTAGTGTTTCAGTTGGACCTACTCTTCAAGAGACAGCCCCTGGAAACACATCTTGCATAGTGAGAACCTTGAGGCACTTCCTACTTACGTTCAGCTTTAAGCCCACAACTATTCACTCCGAAGTTTGGAGTATGTTGAAGAATAACATTTTGGATATCCTCAATTAAGACAAGTAAGATTTTGCATCACGCTCTGGTATTAAAATTTCCTGGCTTAACTATTATAAAACCTAGCAAAGCTTTCTGAAAATGCAATTCTGAATGCAGCATGACTATCACTGTCCCCTGTATTTACTAGGGAAGTCCATCACATCTTTCAAAGGCAAGATGTCAGTAGTACGTTCTACAGGATGGTCACAGAAATGCTGGAAGCCTCAGTGAATGATGAGAACACAGTCTGAAGACACTGAAGACTGTTTGTGCCATTGGGGCAGTGGTAAATATCCGTGTGTGATCGTATGTGAGGCAATGCAAGAGGCATATTCCCTACTGACCACACACAAGGACACAGCAGATCCCTCTACCACCAAATAAAGCGACATCAGCTGGCATCACTTCTATCCTGGATGGGACAAACCTGCCAAGACAATCTGGACTTGGTTGTTTTAAAGCCTTCCCCTCTTTCTCAAGCATAAATAAAACTTTATTACAATAGGCAGCAAGCACTTAGTTATGGACCTTAAAAGCCCTCAGGGGAAGGGGCTACAGGTCATTATCGAAGTTTGTATACATTAACTAGTGATTTTGCAATTTATTAGCATAAAGGAGTGAACATCAGGACTCTCAACTGCTACTAAATTTTCATTCTTTATTACGCTTTATTACAAGCAGTACAATCTCTCAGACTTAGATACCTTTCTCCTGAGAGAAAGGTTCAATATTACAAAGTGATTCCAGAGACATTTACTACGATTTCCATGACTCCATTTACCAACACTTCCATTATTTCACCCACACTTTGCTTTTGGATAATACAGTTCAGTCCCCCCACCAAGCACTCCCATGTAGGTTACAGGGAGCCTCACTGCAGAGGAGAGGGCAGCATTCTGCTCTACAGGTAGCAGCCTCGTGCACCTCCTGCCCTCTCATGCCCTAACACCCATTACCCACACATACAGCACAGAACCAGCTTCACTATCAGGCTGGATGAGCCAGACAACAAAGATCTTTGTCTCACAGATATCTCGTACTGCTGCAGGCTGGATTAGATACCAAACTTGTTTTTAAGAGTCTTATAGATACTGAGAACTTACTGACATGGTAAAGATTAACCAGAGATGTGTTACTTGATTCTCAACATGAGTGAAAATACAAGGATATTTAGGGTGAAATACAATTATCAATCTGATACTCAGCATTTTCCATTCTTCTTTACCAGTACTGTACCGTTTCCTACAAAACTGAGTCAAAATGTTGTGGGGTTTTTTTTCACACAAGAATTCCAGACTGGGCCAGTACAGATCAACTCTAGTCTTCAAAGTCCATTTCTCTAATGGGAATACTTAAGCCTAACTTACTGTCTAATACTGACAACCCAATAATCAGGACCTACAATCCGTTAAATGCTGAAGTCAGAAGAACTCTGTGAATTTAATAACTCTCTGGAGTTCAGTAAATGTCTCATTTCAGCTTCATGCCACACAACTCTAGCAGAAATGCTTGTTAGACATGTTCAACTACTGTTTTTTAAGGCCATTAGAAAAGAGCAGGGCTTGGACAGAAGCTATACATATTCGGATAAAATCTGCCTGCTAAAAGCTCTGTAAGCCAAGTGTCCTTTTAAACATAATACAAACCAAGAATGCAGTAACAGTTTCCCATAACTCTCATTCATGTGACTGTATAAAGTTATAATCACTCCTAGTAAGGATGTGCATATAATCGTTGGGCATCCCTGCTCAACTGCTCACCCTCATCTCCTGATACAGTTCCCACCTTGACAAATGAGGGACACCCAGGAAGTATGGAAGACCCAGACCATGCAAGACCATCAGTTCACAGGTTTTGGCTAAAGTTGCAATTAGGCTTTCATCTTCAGTGCCAGTTACTCCCTACACAAAAATCTGTTCCTGTATGTCTGTGATGAGGACTGGAACATCTACTCAATGAGTCTCCCTACCATATGCAGGGCACTTTTGAGCCCAGTGAGCAAGTACAGCCTCTTCAACACTAAACAGCTGAATCCAGTTATGATATTTAGCCCTACATTTTGAATGCAAGTCTTGCAAATATCCTGAGTGCTTTTCAAGCCCACATGTCTAGCCAAAGCAAATTCATGAAAGCCATTCAGCTCAGTCATGCCTATTGCACAACAGATAGTAATTCTTAGTAAGACAAGTCAGACTACACAAGAAGAAACTGGCTTTGCCTTGAAAATGATCGAAGTAAGTCTACATCCTTTATGTTTAAAACCAGCTTAGTTTAGCATTTCAGTGCTACACCAAGATGCACAACACTTATCTATCAAGAGCATGTCATGCACACAAGTTTTTTCGCAG
The DNA here is from genome assembly GCA_013400415.1 of Scytalopus superciliaris. Taxonomy (NCBI): domain Eukaryota; kingdom Metazoa; phylum Chordata; class Aves; order Passeriformes; family Rhinocryptidae; genus Scytalopus; species Scytalopus superciliaris. The sequence continues at coordinate 164,763 of VXBX01007365.1, forward strand.
TAGTTGGCTGTACTCAAGAGCTTGGATCATAAGCATAAGCAACAGTCTTCTCTGTAGACAAGCAGATATTTTTGCTACTAAGAATGGAAAAAAGCTCAAAAAGGCACAAAGAGAAGCTTTTAAGAGAAAACTAATGACTAAGTAAAGGAAAAGTTTTAATTTCAGATCAGGAACACTTTGTATGCTGAATTCCAGTAGTATTGCTCCCAGTCTGTGTCCCAGCATATCTGGTCTTTTACAGCACTTCCATTGTAAATTACAATCCCCTTGCAAGAGTTCAATGTGGTAAATAATTTATAATTCACTGCTCCAACAGAAGCACTGGAGTTAAGAACCTGATTAAATCACATCAGCTTAAATAGTGTACACTAGTAATTCACTGTAGCAGAGCTTGGCATAGTCTGCACTGCTGCAGCTGGGCAGCCGCACAAAAATTAAGTCCTTGTTTTATTCCCATCCCTTGCTATGGGACTTAACTTCAATATCCTCTGGGGGAAGAATGAGCAAGATGCAAGTACTTCATGAATTTGTGAAGACTCATAGCAACAGAGTTCCCACCTAATTGTATTAAATGTAGCTGAACAGTCTCGAGTTCCTTCTACCCTATCAAGACCTGGGTATCTTTTTTTTCCACTGCCGCTATTCTAAATCCTTCAGCTCACACAGGACTGTACAAGCTGTAATAACTCCAAATTTAATGTGCACTGTGACTGGCAGTCACTCCTCCTGCACAGCCTTGAAGCTACTGTTCAGTCAGGAGGATGATCAACACAAGGCAAAATGAGCTGCACAAGGAATGTAAACAGTCTGCTGATCCCTAGCACTCCTCCAATTCTACGTGGACCAAGATCGCTGTTTCACTTCACACTACCATTTATCCACTTCCAGTGAGAGAGAGTGGGAGAGAAGAGTTCAGTATTTAGCACTGCAACTTATGTTTAGTTTCTCTGGAGAGCACTGCATGGTTCAGTTCTTCTGGTGAAGTACATACAACTACCTCAAGAAGACTCTGAACTTGAGGGAAATAATGCTTCATCACCAACAGGCTGGATTTAGACTATCAGTACTATAATTAATTCCAATCACTTAAAGCCATATTAGTTAATTAAAAAGGCTACAGGTACAAACAGTAAACAGATTTACTTAAGGTACAGAAAGATTTAAATTAGGATCACTGAAGCACAGCATAACTACAAGAAATTGTAACTTTTTTGGATTTATCATAAAGCAGCATAGTAGATCTGCTACACTAATTTTAAATATGATAATTTAACTGGAAAACCAATTGGTTGGAAGTAGGGGGAGGGGTGGAGATTAAGCTGGTAAAGCTAAATATGGGTGATAGTGTAGAATTACAAAGAGAAGGCCTAATGTTTTCACAAATTCCCTACCAGTCAATAATAAGCAGCACCTATCAATTATTCACGACTCTAGATGTTTACAATACATAATATTAAGTTAGAGCTGATAAAACTGTACTGCAGATATCCAGCCAGAGCAAACACTACATTCCTTTCATTTTCCCTCCCTATTTATCCCACCATGTAGGGACAACTGCAGAAGCAGCACTGAGGAGACTGACTGCATTCCTACTACCCACTACCACTGATCTCCATTTCTCTTTAGCAGAGCATTGCTTTAGAGCTGCACTCCACCTGGGGAGAAGGAGGAAAGAGCAAGTGCTGATGAAGTTTGGTCCTACATGTTAACAACGGGCATCCCAAGGTTTTCCCTGCTCCTGCACACAGCTTTCATGCTGGGGAAAAGTCACTCAAGCACAGATTTAGCCCTTTAAATAAGATCAAATTATTTAAGAGCAAAAGCAGGTGGTAGCAAAAAATAGAATATGACTTCAGTACAAATCCCTCACGAAGCAGGTGGGTAGCCCCCCACCTAAAACTGAGGTACCACAATGCTGATATTGGCAGCATTGCAAGACACACACCACTAGTAATCACAGAAACAGTCATTTAACATGCAAAGCAGCACAGTACACCTCTTGCATATTAAGTGTAATGTCTTCTCATCATTACTGTATAGACCAAACACAAACAACATGATTGGTTATGCTTGCTAGTTTTAAATTCTAAGAACTATACAATTCTCTCTAAGGAGCATCTGACATCAAAAACACTTTGATCCCAAGTTTCTTACTCAGACAGCTGTACTGGAGCTCTTAGGAACCTATGTGAGATTGTTACAATCACTGCTATAGTGGACACTGGCAAGGACAGGGTGCAGTGAGAGTAGAATTCTTCACCCTGTTCAGCTCTCCTAACCCATGAAAACTCAGAGGACACAGGTGTGTCTGCTCTCCTGGACACAGAGATTAGATACTGCTGGAATTCACTAGCTCTAATTACTGTTTTTCGGGCTACAGCTCCTTCTAGGGTCAGTTTTTCCCGTTAAGCAAAATACTCCTTCCCAAAGGGAGTTGAAAGTGACCATAGCCATTTCCCAAGCTGAAATGCCTGAAGAGGCAGAAGTCCATACTGGGGGGTGATGCCCCGTTTGTATTTTGAAATGGATGCCTGATTTGACAGAAAGGGGCGGTACAGCGACAGAAGGATGACTTGCCAAGTCCACTTCCTGTTCTCTCATTCATTTAGCAAATTCCTTTAATTCCTGCCTCAAACTGCATGTTCAGAGTCTGCTGTTCTCTCACTCCATTTACAACCCTCCCTTACCATCAGGTCACAAGGAAACAGATAAACCGGTTTGTCTGTGCTGCATCCATTAGTCATGGATCTTTTCCAAAGCTGGCATTACGGTTTTCACAGGCTATTAAAAGAGGCATGTTATTCTGGGAGAGGTTTGGGTTGTTTGTTTTTTTTTAATACTGTCATGTTAGGAAAGAGGGGACACAAGCTGTGCAGCTTCCAAATCCAAACGGCTTCTTGCACCTCATCTCACCAATCTGCTCCCAGCTCGCAGCTGCACAGAAGGAGGTTCCCAGGAAGCTCCGCGATCCCGAGGGTGATGGTAGAAAGCGAAAAGCCGCGATCCCTCTGCAAGGCTGCGGCGTCCCCCCGAGCCGAGCGGCGGGGGAGCGCCCGCGGTGCCCGGGGCGAGCGGCGCCTCCCCCTCCCCGGAGCGGGAGGTCCCTCCGCCGCCGAGTGACTCTGCACAAATCGCGGCCGCTCCGCACGCCGCGGGGAGGCAGCGCGGGGATGGATGGAGCGATGGACGGACCGACGGACGGGCAGGCGAGGCAGCCCGGAGCCCGCACCGGGGGCGGGCTCGGCCCCGCGCGCCTTCCCGCGGCGCCCGGCGGGACGGGGACCGCGCTCCGGGGGGAGGCAAACAGGGGGCACAGAGGGTCCCCCCGCGGCCCGGGCCCCTCTCCCCGCCCTCACCGCGCCCCCGGCCCGCCTA